>JACEGR010001440.1:0-168505 GCA_014170235.1 Listronotus bonariensis
GCTTCTTCACATTGCTAGGTTCAAACAGAATTCAGGTCAGAATAGTCAAACACTAAAGGGTATCGCTGCAAATCAGAAGGTTTGAAAATCCGAAAGTAAATTTTAGTTTCAAACAAACTAACCAGCAATCGCATTACTTTTGAAATTATGCGTAAGTTTTGTTTTCTGAATATGTTGATTTTGAGCGAGTTGAAACACCCGGTGATGGCTTAGCATAAGGCGTTAAGTCGTTGAGCGCACAACGGACGAAACTGAACTGCTGAGACCAACATTTACAGGTTGGTCGAAATTTAGTGGTTAGCTCAACACCGACGGACAAAGTGCAAAATGTGTCGACGCTGAAGGCCATCATCAGGCAACCAGGGCGCCGAGAACACTTTGTTGTGTGTCCTGGTGCAACCGTAGACACATGACCCCACCAACACGGTGGACATGTCTCCATGCCAGCAGCGCCCCTGGGGGGACGAGGTCCAGAAGCTGTCGCTGGTGGTAATCGTGTGGTCTCGCCAGCTGGAAACCACCACCGCACGGCAGCGGTGGCGGTATGGTGTAAACGCGAATGTGGGGCACTGACACGCGGTGGCGTGGGCGGGAAGCTCGAAACGTAACTTAATGAGGCATATGAGACACTCAGCAGTCAACGTCGTTATAAGAATCGAAGAAAACACAAAACTTTTTCGACAAAAAAGTGACGCGTTTGGTCTGGTTGTATGTCTCTGAAACATTATATTCTTGACATTGATAGGTTGTTAATGCGTGGCAAAAACAAGAGTTAATAAAAGCCCATATGGCGCAAAGGAATATTCGTGTGGTGGAATCACCTTCAAAAGAACCAAACCTCCTCTTCCTAGTGTTGGGGAAAAGCAAGCAAGGTTATCAGTAGAAGTGACTTCATTACTGGTCTAGTGGGACCAATACAGAATAATATATAATCTTTGAATCAAAAAGGTGTAGCAGCAAGCTTAATGTTTATAGGGCTTCTTCCAACTACTGTAGAACAAAGCAAAGGAGCCAAAATTATTCGGAATTAATTAGAGATTGTGAAACACAGCCGTTATCCCAATTTACATAAAAGTATGGATCTTTGCCTATTTATAAGTTTCTTTAATAAAAATAAAGTCCTGTTTATAAGGTTTTTTTTTTTTTTTAAGAAAGTTATAGTTTGAATCGTCGGACTTTTTTCAAGTCATATTATTAACAAGCCAATTTTGCAAGTAGCTTATTTTCTAAAGCAAGACGACGACCATCCTTTCCTCCTGTCACCTTTTGGTTGGCGGTATATTACAAGTGTAGCAGAGATTGGAAAATAACAGTTTATTTGATAAAATAATAAAACCAGACGATGCACTGCAGCACTAGGAGTAATGTGTTAAACATATAAAATATTATTTAATTAATAATAAAAAAATAAGCTGTTTAGTAGTTATTTCTTTCTCACGTGATATCATAACTTATACACAGTTGGTGGTAATGACCCCTTGATGGAACCTTACACATTTGAAAAAGAAGAAAAGGTAATAGTCGATATATGGTTTTCGCTAATAGGATTTTTGAAAATTCTTTTCAAGGGCGTTTCTATAGGTCAGTGAGCCAAATCTGTGTGCGCGTTTTCCAAAATCCATTTGTTAATTCATACATAAAACATATTACGATGGGACGTGAGTGAATAGAGAGGTGCTAAAGGCAAACAGTATAAACCACCGCCAAACAATGAGAGAACATTAATGGTGATCAGACTCAGGTAATATGGAAATGTGGTCGATTGTGCAACATTTTTCGAAAAACTACGTCCCAATAACATAGAGATATTCTGCTATCCGCTATTGATTAATAAGAGGTGCACTCATTTTGGTCAGCTGATAACATGAAGTTCGTCATTATGAAAATGACGGTCTAGATAGAAGCAGCGTTGCCAACCATATGTAGTGAAGTAACACCAAGCCTATTTCTAGAATTATCCACCATTTCTATGAGAAATAACATATTTTTTGTAGAAATGCCTCCTTATGTTTAGGAGCTTTCCTTTTTTTCATTCAGATTAGGAAAAGGAATAACTTAGACTTTTTCTGAAGAATTTTGTCCTATCTTTCTTTTTAAGCTATTATACTTTCTCACTTTATTTGGCAACATCGCAAGACAACAGTAATTTTATTGCAACCAGTAGTATTAGCCATGGCGGATTGTTCTACTATTATTTATTTTTTAATTTTTTAAACACTTTGTGGGATATTTTTGTAAACAGAAAGTGCAGTGTACTGCAATACTTTTTTTTGGGCGTTTAATGTGGGATTTCTACTGTTTGTCCACCCCAACATCTAACATCATCCTGTAATTGTTTTATTATTATAATGATAGAAATAGACGGAAAAGCGCACACAGTTTTGACTCATAATCGACTATAGAAACGCCCTGAAAAAGAATTTTTCTGAAAACTTATAATAGTTGAAACCGCTATATCGAACTATTAATGAAGAAAACTTTCTGTTTGTTTAAAATTTTTAAGAATCCATAAACTCGATTTGATTCTCACACTGCAAGTTACCGTTGAAATACAAAGGCGGTCGAGCAAATAGAAATTTCATTAAAATACTGTTAGCAATTTGAAAAGATTCACAGGAGCTATGGTCTGAGAGTGATAAACACAACAAGAAAAGATAAATATAAAGACAGATCTGAGATTATACTTATTATTACACAGGTTTTTTCATGGATATCTACATTAAAAACATTTCTTTTTTCCTCATCTTATATAAATACTTACCCCAAAACAAAATTATTATTACTAGCACATTTAAAGAAAATAATACTCACGGATAAATTGAATAAGGCAAATTCCAATAAAAACCTGGGAGATCAAATGGCTTTGTGAGTAATTGAGGCAAGTTAAAATATAAATATTAAAAGTAAGATAACAAAGATATTTTTAGTATTTATATTGTTCTATTTAACACATAGTACATTTTGCAATTAAAAACCTGTTGTGCTGTACCGTGTCGCAAGAAAATAAATTCTCCAAAAGACAAAAACAATTATAAAACGTACATGCTTTTTTCTGGTTTATATCGATTTATTTAATAAATTATGTAATTAAACACTATTTCGCATTAGGTTGGGCAAAGCAAAATTCTTTATCCCCATTGCTGAGATATACACTTC
Organism: Listronotus bonariensis; assembly: GCA_014170235.1. Lineage (NCBI taxonomy): Eukaryota > Metazoa > Arthropoda > Insecta > Coleoptera > Curculionidae > Listronotus > Listronotus bonariensis. The sequence goes on from JACEGR010001440.1 coordinate 3,157, forward strand.
AGTAGCCAACGCCCAATATACACCGCTGCCGAGCTTCTGTCATTACCTAAAATTTCGTGTTTAGGCATGACTACCAGTTCTTAATAATACCTTAGGTTCAAACATATCAGTAACTGGTAAAAGATTGACTTTGAAATGAGGACTTCGAACTTATTAATGTTATAAAATTCTTACATTTCATATACCAACGAGAAATATTGCACGAGTTAGTCATCAATATCCTCTATCGCTACTTGGCGAATACTTCGAGCGCTAATCATGAAATGCACAGACTATATTGATGCAGTTAAAAAGCTGATTCTTCTATTGCATTTTTCCTCACACTCATTGCCATACAGATCGTTATGCCCTCACACCCTAAGCATTCTGACTTATACCGATAGAGCACGATCCTTTACTTCAGCAGAGGGCTTCTTTCATTGCTTTATAGGTAATTACTTTCACTCTGAAGACATGTCCAGCACTCACGGTTTCGAACAGATAGTCCCACCCAGCGCGGCATCCTCGTCCAGTTGACCGTATAGGATGCATACGCGCGGAACCACGAGTTTCTCTGTTGGGAACCGTGAGTGGTAGAACTATGCTGGACAATTCTTCAGAGCAGAAGCGATGAAAGTACCTATAAAAAGCAATAAATCCTCCACAGCCCGACGATGGGCATGAAAGGGGAAGCCTTTCTGTAAGTAAAGGATCATTAATGAGACGAATAGCTCTTCTTTGAATAGAATCAAGAATGCTTAGGGTTGTGGGGGACGCCATGCCCCAGATATGAGAACAATATTCCAAGGGAGGTCGGATTTGGGACACATATAAAGTTTATAAATTAGAAGGGAAAAATACTTTTTGGCTCGAAAGAGAAATCCAAGCTTTTTTATGCTGCCGTGGCTATAGATACAATGTGTTTATATGCCAGTTAAGGTTACTTTCAAATGTGACGCCCACAAGATTGAAGGTATCTTTGCTCTGTAAAACTTGGCCGCTTATAAGTAGAGGATGAGTATTTGATGACTAATATTTTCATTGCAATATATTTCTCATTCCACAAGTATATGAAATGTAAATTTTACTGGTTGCTAAGACATGACAACACCACATTTTAGGTATAAAGTTCAAGAGTCATAATTTTTAAAATTCAATCTTTACCAGTTACTGGTATATGACAGAACCTAAAATTATTAAAATTTGGTAACAATCAATTGGGCATGCCTAAAACCTTTAAATTTTAAATGTAGTAAACTCAGCTTTAGCGGTTGTAAGATATTAAGGCGTTAACCTACTGTTTCCTGAAAGTGAAGTGTATCATATCTCAGCAACTAATAGAGATAAAATTTTAAAAACTTAAAAACCTACTTAGTTTTGCCCAACCTAATGCAAAAAAATAGGTAGTGTTTTAATTTTTTTTTAATTTGCTTTTTATAATTTAATTAAATAAATCAAAATATAAACCAGAAAAAGTATGTACGTTTTATAATTCTGTTTCCAGTCATAAAACGATTTTAGATTTATTTTTCAATATAAAATTATCTGCATTACTTTGTACGACTACAATTTAAGCCTAACAAAGGTTTTTTTAATTACAAAATGTACTAATGTGTTAATAAATTGTAATATAAATACTAAAAAAATATCTTTGTTAATTAGTTTTGTTTTATCTTACTTTTTAATATTTAATATTTGCTTATATAATTTACTATTTAAAGTATTTGTCTCTTTATTATTTTATTTAGGTTTTTATTAGGGTTTTAAACTTGCTGTTGTTTATCCAAAACAGAATTATTATTTTTCTTTTAAATGTGCTAGTAGTAATAATTTTTGTTTTGTGTTAAAAAGTAATTTAATATGGGCTAATTAAAAAAAAATGTTTTAATGCAATGTACATATGTATAGATATCCATAACTTAAAACCTAATGAAATAATATCAAACTAAATAAAACTTTAATTGCAAGTCTCGGATAATTCTTATATTTATCTTTTCTTGTTGTGGTTGTCACTATTAGTTAGCAATCCCTGGATCATTTTTCCAAGTTATTACTAACGAGCTAATTTTTTGTAAGGAGCTTCATTTTAACTAGACGCCCAACTTTTTTCTTACAACAATTTTTGTTGGTGGTAGCTTACAGGGGTAGCAGGAATTAAATGTCGTAGTTTTATGGATCTTTAAAATTTTAAACAAACAGAAGTTTTCTTCGGTAATAGTTCGATATAGCGGTTTTCGCTATTATAAGAGATTTTCGAAAAATTCTTTTTCAGGGCGTTTCTATAGGTCGATTATGAGTCAAAACTGTGTGCGCTTTTTCCAAAATCTATTTCTATAATTTATTATTAATAAAAACAATTACGGGACGGTGCGGTGGAGTGAACAGGGGTGGGTCGAAACAGTAGAAATCCTACATTAAACGCCCAAAAAAGTATTTCACAGTACACACCGCACTTTCTGTTTACAAAAATGTCCAAAAAATTGTTTAAAAAAATTAAAAATAAATAATAGTAGAACAATCCCGCCATGGCTGTCACTGCAGAGTTTGCAATAAAATTGTAATTGTCTTGCGATGTTGCCAAATAAAGTGAGAAAGTGTCAATAGCTTAAAAAGAAAAAGATACAGGACAAAATTCATATGAAAATTAAGTTATTCCTTTTTCCTAATATAATTTGTAGAGAAAAAGGAAAATACCTAAACATAAAGAAGGAGGCATTTCTACAAAAATATCATTATTTCTCATAGAAATGGTGGATAATTCCTGAAATAGGCTTGGTGTTACTTCTTCATATGAAGTTTGGCAACGCTGCTTCTATCTAGACCGTCATTTTCATAATGACGAACTTCATGTTATCAGCTGACCAAAATGAGTGCGCCTCTTTTCCTTCCTTAATCAATGGCGGACGAGATATCTCATATTTGTGGGATAGTTTTTCGAAAAATGTATTACTTTTCAAAATTAATTTACATTTTTCATGTGCCCCGAGTGCAGTGTATTAATGTTTTCTCGTGTTTGACGTTGGATTTATACTGTTTTGTCCCTACCCAGCACCTCTGTTCACTCCACCGTCCCGTAAATATGTTTTTATTAATAATGAATTATAGAAATGGATTTTGGAAAACGCGCACACAGATTTGACTCATAATCGACCTATAGAAACGCCCTTGAAAAAGAATTTTTCGAAAATCTCTTATAATAGCGAAAACCACTATATCGAACTATTACCTTTTCTTCTTTTTCAAAATGTAAGGTTTCATCAAAGAGTCCCGTACCACCAACATGTATGGTTAACGATGTCGTGAAAAGTAACTACTAAACAGCTTATTTTTTTTTGTTAATTAAATAATATTTATATAATTTAACACACACATTGTCCTACAAATTGCAAGGTACGTCATCCTGGTTTTTTATTATTTATCAAATCAACATTTTTAATCTCTGCTACACTTGTATGCTACCACCAACAAAAGTTTTTGAAAGGAAAAAAGTTGGTCGTCTTGTGAAAATAAAGCTACTTACCAAAAATTAGCTTGTTAGTAATGACTTGGAAAAAAGATCCAGCGATTCCAAACTATATAACTTTTTCTTAAAAAAAAAACCCTTATAAGAAACAGGACTTTAAGCTTTTTATTAAAGGAAACTTACTCGTAAAATAACAAAGAATCCTTTTACATTATTAAATTAGGATAACGGCTGTGTTTCAATCTCTGGTAATTCGAATAATTTTTGGCTCCCTTTGCTTTATTCCACAGTAAATTTGGAAAAGCCCTATATTATTAAGCTTGCTGCCACCCTTTTGATTTTAAAATTATATATTAATTATATTAGTCCCTGAGCCAGTAATGAAATTCACTTCATGATAATAACACTTTTAACACCTCTTTAGGAAGGTTCCTTTTGAAGAGTCTACCACGAATATTCATACCGCCATATATGGAAGCGGCGCGTTAACCCAGCCTGTCAATGTCAAATGTTTCGGGTGTCTAACCGGGCAAACGCGTCACTTTTTTGTCGAAAAGTTTACTACAATGTTTTACATGCAATTTTTAAACATTGTGCCGAAAATCGTAAGGGTTACAGTTACGAAACCCGCCCGCGTATTTACATTCTATACCATACGTTGGTTCCGGAACCACGGTCCTATAAGCGACAACTTAAGACCTCGTCCCCACCCAGGGGGCACTACTGAACCTACCAATTGAGTGGGGTCCGCATGTCTACGGTTGCGCAGGACACGGCAAAGTGTGTTCCGGCGCCCTGGACCTTTGATGGCCTTCAGCGTCGACACATTTTGCACTTTGTCCGTCTGGTGTTGAGCTAACCACTAAATTTCCGACCAACTTATAAATAAGTATTTGGTCTCAGCAGGATTCGAACCCACCTCACGTCCGTTGTGCGCTCAACGACTTAACGCCTTACATGCTAAGCCATCACCGGACATTTCTAAGCTAACAAAATAAACATATTTCAGAAAACAAAACTTACACGTAATTTAAAAATTAATGCGATTTCTGGTTAGTTTGTTTCAAACTAAAATTTACTTTCAGATTTTTCAAACACTTCCGTTTTTAGCGATACTGCCTTTGATGTTTGTCGACCTACCAGCCTGAATTCTGTTTGAACCTGCAGTTAGCCCTGTTCTTTGTCTTCTGCGATTAGTTGATGTTGGGTGTACACCTATAATTTTACCACGTTTAACTTTTTTGATTTGATGTAAAAAATCTGGCAATTGCCTTGCAGCAAAGCCATAAACCCAATCAAGCAAGCAATCAAGAGTGGGACATTTTTTAAATTCTGTAACTTTGTTGAATTTATTATGATGACACTTAAACACTTTTTTGTTTTCAATTTTTTTAGTGATGGGTAAGTATATCTAACTATCCAGTCTGTTGTGGTGCCAATACTAAAATTGCGGATCCAGTCGTCACATCACTCACCTATTTGTTTTATTATATATATAATGACACTGTAGTCATTACACTAACGTAATGTCTAACTTTCAATTATATCCTCCTTATAAATAATAACTTTTAAGACATCTAGGTTTGCTTCCATCTCAAATTACAATTTCAACAATGTTTTTATATTAACACAACAGAACTATTTACTACTATTGTGAAAATCCTGAACCGCGGTATAATTTGGAGTAGAAATAGGAGCGTGTTGTGGGTTCAAACCCCCTTTGTTATAGATTGATGCATATCTGTATCGTGGTATGATTTGGAGAAACCATATGCGCGTTTTAAATATACATATTATACTACGTTATAGAATAGCACTCATCTGTATAATGGTATAGAATATAAATAGGCAACCCGCCCAATCCGATACCCAAAACAAGTCAATGGGCCCTATGGTTTTGTAAATGTAACACTTACAATTTTTGGCACAATGTTTAAAATTTCATGTAAAACATTGTGCTTACCTTGTCTGGTAAGAGTAACGTTTGCTCGGTCAGACACCAGAAACATTTGACTTTGACAAGCTGGGATAACGCGCCGCTTCGTGGTAGAGCTCGTCAAGAGAAACTCCCATAAAAAGGGTTTAAAAGTGATATTGTCATGAAGTCAATTTCACTTCTGGCCCAGGGACTATATAGTATAGAAGGTAGCAACGTTTTCGAAAAATAATTTTGGGTCAGGTAATTTTTTAATATGTTATTCTACTTCCTCCTCTGGATAGACCTGAGTTGTCTGGCTGGCGGTAGCGGTTTTCTTTATTAGTTCGCATTCTACCTGTACTGGTATACCCATGGTTTTAAAAACATTTTAAGAAACCTAATTTTTAATTTCTTGTTTTTAGATAGATTTACCAAACATATTTTTTTTTATTGCCAGACACTATTATTATTGCTAATTATACAGTCGTCCTCCTTCTAACTTCTGAACCGTTTAATATATTTTGATGAAACTTGGAACGATAATAAATGACCAAAGTCTACATTTTTTGACGTATCAGTGACAGCTCTAAATGTCAAGGTCGCAACTGGGCATCAACGCAACCGCTACCGCCATCCAGACAGCCGAGGATCTACCGAAAGAGTTGGGAAAACAACATATTAAAAAATTAGCCAACCTAAAATTATTGTTTTCTTGACGTTGCCAGCTCCCGGACTAATAGCTGTCTTAACAAATGTATCTAATATGTTAAACAGGCTGTCACAAATTCGATGGCCACCATTTGGAAATGGTAAGAGATACAGAGTTGGTTAAATTGGAGCAAAGTTGCGCTTTTTAACAAGCTTTTATTAGCTTGGGTTGTATGTATGTATACACGCTTTTTACTTTAAAGTGAATTATTCTGTTATTATCTCAAATTTTATTATAATTCTATTTTGAGGTATATAATTATGATTCATTGTTTGACCTTTTATTACTGTAATACAAATTCTTTGTTATGAAAATTTATTTTCTAATTTTTAGTTCGGTTGCGTATAAAAGCGTGTTTTTTAGTTTTTTTAAACTATTATTTTTAGCTTACGCGTATATCGTTTTAAAAATTTAAAAATTTGCAGCTACAACTACTGCTACGTTTCGGAACTATCCGTAAAAACCGAAATTTCGCGAAAGGTTTTTCTTTTTCAGTTTATTGAAAGAGATATTTTAACCAAATGTCACTTTGTTATTGCCACTTTTTTCGTAAGTTTCATCTTTGAGCCACCATTATCAACTTTGTTTTTTTAGAATGGGTGGAATATTTGGTTTAAAAACTTGATAACTTTAAATTATAATTCTACATTCAACGAAATATCACACTTTACATTTATGCGAAGTTTCGAAATGAAAAACCATTATTTACCATTTAAAATACCGTTAAAGATTCTTTTTATTTTTACTAGAGCTGACCTTAATTCTTTGCCATTTTTTATGGTCCTAAATGTGCTTGGGCTAACCTTCATTATTCAGGATAATTATTAAACAGCTGTTTAAAACTAACATCTTTTTTGCGATGTTGCCAAACAATAAAAAAATTAATTTTATTAGTTGTTTACATTATTTAAAAAAAATTTACCAAAAAACTTTAGTCTGTAGCCCAGTCAACCAATATAAGTTTATTATTTGGATTTAAAAGAAATATAACAGAAAATCAATTAAAAAAGAAATATACTTTAAGAATAAAATATCCTTTATTTGTTTGAACGCGTACCTTAAAAGGTAATAAAGAAAACAGATTTTCCTACGACCACATATGAAAATGACATAAAACGCACTCCTTGATCCTTTAGAAAACGAATAATATAACACGCGTGTTGAAATCTACTTTTCAACACTAGTGTTAAAAAGTACATATGACAGATGCCTAATTTCCGTTAAAAAGATATAATATTTACAGTATAATAATAACAAACTAAAGGTTTTGACTTACCAGTGCTAACACACATCATCTTATTTTCAAATTATATTTATTTTAATTTTATGTTTAAGGGTTTATTAGTTTATTTATAGACATAATTTTATAGGAAATGCTTTTTAATAATAGGCAACCTTTTAAACAATGGAAGTGTCTAAAGCTTTGAATGCCAAAGTAAGGATCTTGATTTGTTAAATTTGTCAGGCAGTGCATACACTTTTGTAAGGAAACTAAAATAAAAATACTAAATACTTACATGCTTTTACATACAAATAAAGGTAATTTCTGTATTTGGATTTTATGGCATTGACATTGATTTACGTCTAAGCTTTTGTCAGATTATCTTATCTGTGTTTAAATTAAAACTGAGTATAAAATGTGTGATACTATAGATATTTTTGGTCGTAAGAAAAATATTGTACATGACTCGTGCCAAAAGTGATTTTCACACTAGTGGTATTGTCGAACTTGGCTATCGCCTTGTGCGACAACATTCCAACTCGTATGGAATATATCACTTTCGATACTTGTTATGTAATATACTATTTTGCGGCTTGTGACATTATTTTCATGTGTGCTTTATGTACTCAGATGTATTGCCCTTATATTCTAGGACACCCTATGTAGAATTCGCTTAAATTTAGTTTTAAAATAAACTTACCTCAATGGGAATCATCACAAAGGTCACAATTAAATCTGCTATCGTTAAATGGCGAATCATTAGAGATATTCTGGACCTTCGATGCCTCGATCGGAAAAGAGAAATAAACACAGTCAAATTGCCCACAGCGGCAACAATGAAAAGAATTATATACACTAAAATTATAAAAACATTGCGGGGAGAGTCTATTTGTAAGTTGACAGGTTGAGAATAATTCAAAATGGGCGCCACATGACTTAGATTCATATCGAACCACGTTTCGTTATATGTCCACCATTCTTCACTGGTATTCCACATTGTTATGTATTAATTTGTATTTAGTTCAGCCATTGCTTAAATTTTAAATTTAACATTTTTTTTATTTTTTAAAACATGGATTTGTGTTACTTAGTGTAGAAAACATCTTGTTCGGTGCATCCAAAGGAATTCTGAAAAGAAAAATAGGGGTTAATATTAGAAGATCCTAATGTAAAAATATGGGGTTCGACTAGATTTTTACCCATTTTAATAACTTTAGAATAAATAAAGTATATCAGATGTAATCTTTGCAGATTTTTTAAAAGTTTGTTTTATCATATCGTCGCCATTCCGTTATGATATTCCGTTTACACAAAAACAAAATCGTTGAATTTTTGATATAATAATTATTTTTATTTAGGTATGTAAGTAATTTTTTTATATAATCTAAATAAAAATAATTATTTTATATTAAATAATTCATTATTAATTTATTTCTTGTAGTAATCTTAAGTTTTATTCTATGATTGCAAGGGCAAAAGAGCTCTGCGTAATGTATAAAAGTTTAATATTTACTAAATATCTTTATTTAGAAAAACATCCACTTAATATCTTGTTTAAAAAAAAGCATGGTCCTAAAAACGCATAAATAAAAGTAAATTAAAATAGTTTTTAAAACTGTTCCTTTTGGCGAGTCTACCACGAATATTCATACCGCCATATATGGAAGCGGCGCTTTAACCCAGCCTCTCAATGTCAAATGTTTTGGGGTTCAGACCGGGCAAAAGCGTGACTTTTTTGTTGAAAAAGTTAACCTCAATGTTTTACATGCAATTTTTAAACGTTGTGCTAAAAATCATAAAGTAAACCCGCCTAGTCCGATACCTGAAACATGTTCTTATGCTTTTATGACTACAATGCTTACCATTTTTGGCAAAATGCATGTAAAACATTGTGGTGGGCTTGTCCGACAAAAAAGTGACGCGTTCGCCCAGTCCGACACCCGACACATTTGACATTGACAGGCTGGTTAAAGCGTCGCTCCCATATATAGAGGTATGAATACCCATCAAAAGAGCCCCCCTTAAAAGGTTTTAAAAGTATTCTCATCCTAAAGCCCATTTAATTATTGTTATAGGGACTATTAGGTTAAAAATTAAAATAAAGAAACTTTGAAGATATTTTAAATTGTTTATCCAAATTTAAAATAATTTTAAATTTTATTATTATTTAGGTTTAGGTTTAACTTAATTTTACCCGGATAATTGGGATAGACTTGCCAACAAAACGTTGATAAGTTTTTTAATTTATAAAGGATTCTTGAGGAACTTTTGCAAATGCTTTAAATTTTTGCCAGTTCTTAAGGGTCAATTAATTCTATGTACGCGGAGAATCTATACACTGGATTCAAGATCAAAGCGGTCTCATCTGACGAGTACTCTTGTCTCCCCCGTGACCTAGTGGACAGAGCTTTGATCTTCGAAGCCAAAGGTCGCCAGTTCGATTCCCAGCGGGGAGACATATTTAGGTAGTAGTTGTTTAAAAATAACGACCGTGGTGGCACTACCGCGTTGTCTAAAAGGTGCTGCGAAATGCAACTGCATGTTTCAGTGCTTGGACAACGTTGACGGAACAGGGGAACGATTGGGTTAAACATCTAATAACCCGACACCCACAGTACTCTGGTATTTAGGCATAGACCTTCGTGGAATGTCAAAAGATAGAAAAAAACTAAATGAAGGTTTTTAATTTAGGAACAATATTTTATAAAAATTAAAATTTAAATCATTTTATTTTAAATATAATATGTAAGTATTGGTATAATTTATTCTTTGTCTGATCCATAACTTTAACAAAATAACAACATTTTCTTTCTAATGTAGAAGATATTTAAAACATTTAAAGAACTTTTAAAAATAATTTTTGTTAAATTATCCAGACTAAGAAAAACAAAAACTGCTAAGCTAGAAATAAAAGTTTTTAAGAAAACAAAAACTCTTAAAACTTTATTTACTTTAAAATGTCTAGGCTTGAATTATTTAGCCAAAATTAAATTAATTTAGATTTTTTTACGGATTTTATATTATACAGGGTAATTTTTAGGTTTATATATTTCTCTTAACACCGTACAGAATGAAAAAAAAATAAGAACATATTTAATAGCAATAATCCTGTCATTATGCTGCATTAAAATTTGTATAATTCTTTTATTCCTTACACATAATACTAGACTAGAATGGTTAATTACGATTTTCGCCCGGTGGCCATCTTTGTGACGTCCAAGCGTCGTTAAGCTACCGAATTTTAAAAAGTGTCATACCAAAAATGTATATTTATTTTTATGACGAATCTAAATTTGTAGGTTTCACTCACTCCCCAGACATGAGACTAAAACATCCATTTTTGACTATCTGGCATCAACGCCTAAATTGCCAGAGTTTGTGTAACTGTTTTTTAAATATAAAAATTATTATTGTTACAAATTAAACACCATCAACGATTTATTTCACATTTGTAAATAAATTTTGACACAATTGAAATACACACATTCCAAAAGTCTTGGTCCCCCTGGTATATTCTTAAACCCGTAACTAACGACAAAAATTTGTACATAATAGTGTGACGTTTAAAATTTTGGAATTACATATAGGGTCACTTTACGTCACTGGGCAAATGTACCATATGGAACTATCTTCTTGTGACAATGAGACCGGTGGACCATCAAAACTAACTTTGCATTTTTTTAAAACCAACTTAACTTATTTGACTAACTAAATTTGGTACGGGCATACTCCCCACTCAGAGTAGCCCGTACGTGGCTTAACTAAAACTTTAACTTTATGCTTGACTTTACTAACTACTTCTTATCTGATAAAAATCCCTTTAATTTCTTTCTCTATTCTTTAAATATCAAATTCTTCCAGTGTTTGTTTTGCATTTCTACGCTACCCAGTTTGTTTAATGTTTTTATTTTATTATTATAAAAGTAACCTAGAAAATTGTTTAATTTATACTTTTAAACCTTGACAACTCACGTATATTTTTATGTACCAAATTTCCCAATGTTAAGTAAACCAACTAAAATTTAGAATTTCCAAAAATGTATATTTTTAAAATTCCCAAAATGTATACATTTCTTTATACTAGGTGTTCACAATAGGTCAATTAAATGTTAAATATTTTTATCGAAAAATAAACAAAAATTGATAGCAAAAGTCTGAAAATAAAGGAATATCTTTAAAAGACAGCAGTTTTAAATTTTAATCGAAAGAATACACACAAACAATTTGGGAAATGAAATGGGAAATCCAATTTCTTCGTTTAACAGAGGAAAAATAGTGGCTTTACACTAAGAAGGTGTGTTAAAGCACCAAATTTCGGACCGTCTTAACATCGCCAGGACCTCAGTCAAACGCATAATAACTATGTTTGGAGAAACTGGTTGGCGTTAACCGAAAGCATGAAACTGGTCCTCCTAGAGTAACCACACATAGAGAAGACCGTTATGTTTGTGGTTATGTTCGTAAGAATAGGAGAATCACAGTTCCAGCCCTTCGAAGTCATTGTTAATTGTACGTACGTACCAAGGGGAGACAGTCATGTTTTGGGCCGGAATAATGTACGGGCGGCAAACCCCACTTATTCTTATCGAGCGGACCATGACAGGTGCTATATACGCCGAAAACATTATCGAACCTATCATCTCAACCCTTGCGCAACGACTTTGGTGAAAATTTTATTTTTCAAGATGACAATGCCACGCCACATCGTACTCAAAGGGTACGAAACATGCGAAATATCGAACACTTGGACTGGCCTGCGAACTTGTCAGACATGAATCCGATTAAACATGTGAAGGACCATATTGCTAGCAGCAATAAGAGTAAGAGAAAATCCTTCTGTAACCCTTCAGGAACTGGTTATAGCCGCCCAAGAGGAATGGAACAACATGGATCAAGGTTATATTGACAACCTTATTAGCAGTATGCCAAGACGTGTTGGTCAACTCATTGAGCAAAGGGGTGGCCATACTGATAATTAATGTTTTGTTATGCTTACATTTTTTAATAAAAAATAAAATAATGTTTTCATTTCTTTTTACATATTTTTTACTTTTATTATTATTTTTTAAAAATAAGCAGCAAAAAAATATACTGAAAGCTACAAAATGTTAGCAATAAAGCAATTTATTAAATGTACTGCACTTTTACACTTTAATTGCATTTCAATTTTAAATACCAAGGGGGACCAAGAATTTTGGAGGTGTGTGTATAAACAATAAACCAATAACCTAATGGTTGCATTTACAAAACTGTAGCGCTGCAGAGTTTAAATAAAGCGGTAAAGCGGAGATTTTTCATCCCTGTGAAATTTATATAATTGGCCCTATTCTGCTACTAGCACTATAAAAATTGCTAGAGTTTTAGGTTTTTTATTTTAAAGAGCAGATATTCTTTATCGGTTTCGTCAATAGGTTGTATTACCAAATTGTGTTGTTTATGTAAAATTTACTTTTTATATAAACATTTAAACGGAAATTAAAATAATAATAGTTTATAGGATTTTTAAAATATTGTTAGTTATTTTTTTTGATTAAAACACACAGAACAAAAGAATTTTATAAAAAAATAAAAAATGCTGTAAATAAAATGTTTTTAAATTATGAAATGGAGGTTTTTTATAAAAGAACCAAGAACAATGTGTATATTGGACAATAAAGAAACTTATAAACTAAAGTTTTTCTTTTATAATTATTAGGTTTTATTGTAACATTTAATGTTCTAAATATTTAATTACATGGACTCATGGACAAAAAAACCAGCAAAGAAGAAAATTTTGTTAAATAGATTCTAAATAAATATTAAAAAAATTAATAATAACCAACTTCAAAAGATACAAAAAAAACTTACTAAAAATTTAAAATATATTTTTTTTTTTGAAAATTGAAGTCGGGTAAAAACATTCCGCTTAACTACTAAATGTAATAACTAAATACACACAGGATTTTTATACTTTAATACAATATGTTATTACCCAAATTATTTTTTTATTTTTTTATTCATTATTTTTAAATTTTTAGTATATATTATGCACCTACAAAAAGATCTTTTAAAGCCTTTAAACAAATACTGCATTTTATGTACTTATTTTTATTAGTTTCGGAGGTATGATCATCCAAATTTTAAGTTTTCCCAGTATGCTTGCATTATAGCGTATATTACGACCACCAAAATTAAATTGTATTGTTTTCTTTAAAAGTTTTTATTTTATTTTTTGAAAAAAAGCTACCGGTAAGAATAAAAAAAAATGTCAAGAAAAGATTGGGCTTTAAAATCCGATACACTGGTAAAAAAATTTGGTGGTAAATTATTCTACAATGTCGAAAATTGTTTTTTTTTCTGTATAACACTTTATTTATAAAAGTTTTTGCAATCTCCATAATAAAAACTAATCTTAATAAAAGGACTGGACCAAAAGTTAATTTAAATTGGTTAAAAAAAAACAAAAGTTATTTAAAATTGAAATTGAACAAAATTCTCTTTACGGTTTTTTGTCCAGAAGTGTATTTTCTCCATTTTGATTTTAAAAGTGCTAAACAACAAAGTTAAGTGTGTTGTATTTTTAAAAAGGCAATTAAAAATACTTTTATACCAGGTATTACTTAACCCACCTTTTCATTTATTATTTTGGGGGTTTTTGTCCCCAATCCCAGTGGGCCGATTTAATTTAATTGAAAATAGGCGTGAGAAATAGACATTAAGAAAAAAATAATTAAACCGAATTTAAAAAATAAATATATCTTTCTACCTATGGTACTAAAGTGTAAAAGCCTTTGCTTATTTAGTTATTAACATTTAGTAGTTTAGCGCTTATGTTAATACTTACCTATTTTTTTAATTTTTTTTTATTTATTACTTTTAACTTTTTAGTTTTATTTATTTATTATTATTTTTTAAGCCGGCCTAATTCTTTTGAAAATGTGTTTAGTTTTTGCTTACCAATTTAATAATATTACTATTAAATCAGAAAACATATGTACATTAGAGTACAGTAAAAGCACAGGGACGTGTAATTTCAATGGTTAGAAACGTTACAGACGGTAATGTAAAAGTGTTAGATTTGGGATTTAGGGTTAGTTCTGGTTAGGTAAATATTTTTTAAATTTTTTAAATAAAACGAATAAAAAAAAATAACCAGTACTAACTATGACCCCCAATACCTCCCAGTGTGTAGTCTCTATTTCAGTTCGGTAAAAAGTATCTATGTATCTATCTCTTTGTTTTATGGCTCTGATACTAAGTCAACTTGCCAGTTCTCCCGTTCGGGTCATATAAGCTATTGCTTATAAGCTTTCCCGGCTTTGTTCGTGAAAAATCTGGATAATCGAGCTCGAAACTCCCAGACTTTTCTAGTATATGAATAAAAAACACTTCAAACAATCAACCACAACGATGAACTTCTGAACATGCATAAATTGTGGCTGTCAAGCCAAGGGCTGCTACTGGTATCGCGCATAACCGTCACTTTCACCACTGACGCTTTTCCGCAAGGCATGCGCACTGCCTCGACCATACGAAGACACCATGTGTTCAACACCAAAACATTAAAACCTCAGGCTTCAGGAATCTTCACTCACAGCGCTTAGCCCCAGAAGAAAGAAGCCCCAATTTAGCGTGAATCTTTTCATTGGTTAGAAACGTTACAGACGGTAATGTAAAAGTGTTAGATTTGGGATTTAGGGTTAGTTCTGGTTAGGTAAATATTTTTTAAATTTTTTAAATAAAACGAATTAAAAAAAATAACCAGTACTAACTATGACCCCCAATACCTCCCAGTGTGTAGTCTTTATTTCAGTTCGGTAAAAAAGTATCTATGTATCTATCTCTTTGTTTTATGGCTCTGATACTAAGTCAACTTGCCAGTTCTCCCGTTCGGGTCATATAAGCTATTGCTTATAAGCTTTCCCGGCTTTGTTCGTGAAAAATCTGGATAATCGAGCTCGAAACTCCCAGACTTTTCTAGTATATGAATAAAAAACACTTCAAACAATCAACCACAACGATGAACTTCTGAACATGCATAAATTGTGGCTGTCAAGCCAAGGGCTGCTACTGGTATCGCGCATAACCGTCACTTTCACCACTGACGCTTTTCCGCAAGGCATGCGCACTGCCTCGACCATACGAAGACACCATGTGTTCAACACCAAAACGTAAAAACCTCAGGCTTTAGGAATCTTCACTCACAGCGCTTAGCCCCAGAAGAAAAAAGTCCCAATTTAGCGTGAATCTTTTCTCGATCCCCAAGGGTACAGCAACGCTCGTACGACACCTTCAGCCGCCTACCCGGGAAGTATATGTAGACTTCTACGTAAACCGCACTACTTGAAGACCGCGGAAAGGGTGATAAAAAAAGTAATATTTTTCCCCAAGGTTATAGATTCTTTACCACTAATGTTTGAGCATATACCAGTCTAGAGGCAGCTTTACCGCACGTACAAGGTACGGCAGAAAACAAAAGGTCTAGTTTTTTTTTCTTGCAATCCTGACTTGGTTTTAATATTACCACCGCGGAAGTGCACTTTTTCAAAAAGAAAAAGAATTCTTTAAATCGGTTTACAATTGACGGAGTAATCGAGTAACGTACACAAAAAAAATACAGGCAAATAAATTATCTTCTTCTTTTTAAAAAGAATTTAAAAAATGGACCTTTTAAAACCAATTCTATAAAAAACAGGAAACGATCCTTTACTATAATAAACCGACGTTGATTAGAAAAGAAATTGAACATCTGAGCCGAGAAACCCCATTGACGACACGCAACAAAATAATTTGAATAAATATTTAATTAGAAAATAAGGAAAATTATTAGAATTAAAATAACTTATTCTTTTTCGTTGACTTTTGATAATATCGCCGCAAAATTATAGTAGTTAAGTTGAGAACGTCCCAAAAAAAATCACTTTTTAGGATTTTTTTTAAATTTCGAATACACATACTTGTGTCCTCTATACATGGAATTTTTTTATTAGGCTTTGCTGGACTAAATTTTAGGATATAGGCTTTTAAAATTTGCATATTTAAAATGTAAGTCCTATCCTGACGGACGTTTTGGGACGCGTTCCGTTACCATAAACGAAGAATCAATTATTAAGGATATAACAAATGTCTTAAAAAACACACATTATATGAGCGGTACTCGTATACGAGGTATCTTAAAAAATATGAGTTTTGCTCAAGAGAAACCTACTATTATTTTTACAATATCGAAGATTTTTATATATAAAAAATGTTTTTGAATTAAAAATAGCGTTTAAATATGCAAACTTGTTTATTTTAGCAATTTGTGTAAAAGATAAAAATTAAAAACCAAAAAATCGTTTTTCTGCATTTCGCGAAAAGTTTTGAGGTCAGGGTAAAACTATTTTCTATACATAAACGACGCGAGAAAGTAACAAAAAAAAATCAAAAATACTGAACAAAAAAACCAAGCAATCCTCTGTAAAATAAAAAAATTATTACTTTTTCAGTCTTGACAATATAATCGAGATGTGAAAATTTGACAGCTGTCATTTATAAAACTTCTTTATTATTTGAGATAGAGCAACCATGTATAAAACCGTTTTTGTAGGTCGTAACGTCATTAATAGGAAAACGTAATTTTGAAATATACAGGGTGGCTCAAAAAAAAGTTACTAAAAATGTTTTTTCGAAATCCACAATTTGGATTCGCGGGATCGAATAGGAATGGTCTAAAACTCCCATTACCAAATTTTCGGGAAAATTAGAAAAAAAAATTACTCTTTATTTGTCATAAATGAAGCAAGCGAGTAATAATTAAATTATTAAGTTCGAAAAACTGATGTTGCATTCGGATAGAGAATGAAAAAATTAGACTTTTTTGCTTATTTAAAAATTTTAGGACTGATTAAAAAAGGCAAAAGACATTAAAATCTTTACCATTTTCAAAAAAAAAAATAAAAAAAATAAAAAAATAAACATTTAAAATAATTTATTTCGACTAACTACGCTCCACGGGTGATCATCACCCGTGCGCCAATCTCGTTATTACATAAGTTGTAGGTTTTTAAAGTCTACAACTTTTTTATTAGGAGTTATTATTTAGCTTCATATTGCAAAAAAACATTTTTACGCTTAAAAACCACTACCCCCTTCTTTACCCCCTAACGCATTATTTTGGCCGGAAGTGTTTTTATTACATAGTTAGGATGCACCTAAAAAACTGTACCATTAGTTTTCTACAAGACAATATTTTTTGCAATCAGGTATTCCGCCTGGACTATTAATAATTTTATCACTAATTTTTTCTTTTGAACAAATCTGCCATTCATTAATTACGAAGTTATAATTGTCAATTATTTTAAAGTAAATATATACCCTTTAAAACATTTCAAAACAAATATATTTTTTAAATTAGGAGTAGAAAAAAATTACAATTAACTGTGTCGACGCCTCTAGAGACTTTAATGGTCGCAGTACTCCTTGAGAACGTCCTTAAGGTCAAAGCACACTAGATCTCGGTACGCTCACCGACCGGTCAAATATTTTACATGCTATTTAAATATCATTCCAAGTCATCCATTTAAAAAGCATGTAAAATATTTAAGCGGTCGGTAAGCGTACTGGTACCTGAGCGCCTAGTGTGATTTGACCTTTATCAAGCGAAATTTCTGAAAATACCTTTGACCTTAAAAATTGCATTCTTTTGAATATTTTTAGCCAATTTTTAAATAATTTATTAGTAAAAATGTCCATATCTTAATAATTTAGAAGTGCCTATCAAGAAGGTAATATATTCAGATTGTATTTTGGTTTTAAATTTATTGTGGGGTCCCATTCCCAAGCACCAAGCTGAAGTTAATATGACGTCATTTTTAAGTCATTTTTGGTCATTTTTGGTCATAGGACGTCATCAGACTAAAATTATGACGTCATTTTGATGTCGTTGAAGTGACGTCTTTTCGACGTCATTTTTTCGTCATACTAGCTTATAAAAATCTAATAAAGTCATGTTAAGAAAACCCGCCAGAAAAAATTTTGTGACATTATATGATTCGTGTCAAAATCCAACCAAAATATCATATGACAGAAAAATAAGACTAATAATTTTACAAAATTGAAATAGGAAAAAACTCTACCGATAGATGGCGTAATGGACAATAAACTACTACGTTTATTCAACATCATCAACTACACCGTACCGATGAGACTAAAATAGTTTTAAACCAGTCTGCGGTTGGTGATCTCAACTAGCTTTAAAATAAATATATTCGGCTAGGGTAAAAATCTGCATCTCTAGGTTGGACAGTTTCCCGGGAGATACGACTTTGCAGTGCAAGGAAATGGCAAGCAGTAAGGAGTTTTTCTTATTCAATTTTCAAATAACATATCGTATCATTTTAGCTTTAAAAAAAAGTATATACGTCAACTACTAAAAAGATACGTCAATAAGACGTCATGCGTCAGCTTGCTGCTTGGATTATTTACATTAAAAATAAAAACAAAACAAAATTAATCGTGTCTGCAACACATTTCCTTTAATAGAAATTACATTTTTATAGTAATATTTAGTACTTAAGTGTATTCCTGTTAACATTTTTTCTTTCGCAATTGGCTATGCAGACATCAGTGCATCCTACAAGTGCTTGGCATTTGTTTTTTTAGTCTAGCAATAAATCTATTTGCACCAGCCATGGCTTTTGCTCCGTCTACAAACCTCAATGCATTTTTGCTTAATCAATATTCATATGTTGCGTAGCTTTAAGGAACATATTATGCAAGCAACGGCAAGTGCTCAACAAATTCCATTCCTTCCATTGATTGTATACGTATCTATGTTCGAAAATTGCTTTAGTTATCAGTTGGCGGTATATTCGATGTAAGAAAATGTGTTTTACTTACTGGCGTGTTTAATATTTTTTAAATTACTATCATCAATTTATAGGCGTTCAACCAATTATAACCGCGGTAATAATTAGTGATGTATAATACATTGTTAATGTTAATTACTTAACCAAACGATTCTACAACAAAAAATAAGAAAAAACTTCATATAAACATATGTCCTAAACGTCTTAGTTTTTGAACTACGGGGTGTTAAAAATTATTTTCTTTTTAAATATTTAACACACTGTAGTTCAAAAACTAAGACGTTTAGGACATATCTTTATATGATGTTTTTTTCCTTATTTTCTGTTATAGAATCGCCCCGCAAAGTTTGTCGGTTGAGTTACTGGACACCCTGTATGTATATAGGTAATTTGATTGAAATTGATGAAAACTTTGATGTCTATTGGTGCCTAAATGGTAAGTTTTATCGACTTTAATAAGAAGTACCTTATTTTGAAGTTTTTAATTGTCTAAATGGCGCCCTCAGCTTTGCGACATCTGTCAAAATAAAAATTTATGATGTAAATAAATTTTAAGTTTTAGGTAAAGTGCCCTCTAGTGGTTTTTAAAAAAAAGTACTTATGTCTTAAAATTTTAGAATCTGCAAAGCTTGATTTGTATGCCAAATGTGGCGAAAAAACCAATATAAAAATTGAACTCGAAAACTAATGATATTTTGAAAAAAATTATATGAAGCTCTACCCTTATTTTGTCAAGTAGAATCACCCCCTTAAGTTTTGTGATGGATTTTTGAATCAGCCTGTATTTATATAACAAAAAATAAAGAACCACGAATTGTAATTTTTCAGTAGAGCGTGTGAACCCTTCGGCAATATTTTAGATTAACTTTCAAAAACAAAAAGGTCAAGTTAAACATATTTTAAGACATTCTATGGGCCTACCTTTAAGTGTATAAACAAGAAACAAATTTACATATTTTAGCAAACAAATTTTGAAACTAAATTTTTGGTAAACAAAACAAAACTTTATTCGACTAACCAAAAACCATTTGTAAATATCTATAGACATAAAAGTTATAAAAGCCGAATGATTAATTTTAAAAGACAATAATTATTTAATAAATTAGATACAGAATTTATTTTCACCGTGGAAAACTTGAACTAATTTTCAAAATATAATTAGTATAGGAAATGAAGCATTTCACTCTAGCAATTTTTGGTCCTGGATCGACTTAAAATTTTAACTGACGCTAAGAAAAAGCCCAACGTACAAAATTTATATTAAACCAAACGGCACCAAAACCCTGGGAGTGGAGCTCCATCACGCTGGAACCCGCTTTAGAAAAACCTAATTTGTTTAGCTCATTTATAACTACAAACGCTACAAATGATTGTAGTAAAGTTTATTTGTTTGTAGTACCAATAATTACGCAGCTAACCTAATAAATGTTATTCTAAGCCAGAAAAAAAAATAAAACTGCGTTAAAAATTTTGGAATACACTCAAAATTGTTTGTAGTTTATTGTAGCGACGAAAAAAAATTCTTAATCCCATACAAGTCAAAAAATTTTTATCCGTTACCTTGCCATGGGAAGACAAAACAATTGTTCAAAACTTTTTTATCTCATTTATAACTACAAACGCTACAAATGATTGTAGTAAAGTTTATTTTTTGTAGTACCAATAATTACGCAGCTAACCTAATAAATGTTGTTCTAATCCAGAAAAAAAAATAAAACTGCGTTAAAAATTTTGGAATACACTTAAAATTGTTTGTAGTTTATTGTAGCGACGAAAAAAATTCTTAATCCCATACAAGTCAAAAATTTTTTAAACATAACATAGCCATGGGAAGACAAAACAATTGTTCAAAACTTTTTTATCTCATTTATAACTACAAACGCTACAAATGATTGTAGTAAAGTTTATTTTTTGTAGTACCAATAATTACGCAGCTAACCTAATAAATGTTGTTCTAAGCCAGAAAAAAAAATAAAACTGCGTTAAAAATTTTGGAATACACTCAAAATTGTTTGTAGTTTATTGTAGCGACGAAAAAAATTCTTAATCCCATACAAGTCAAAAATTTTTAAACATAACATAGCCATGGGAAGACAAAACAATTGTTCAAAACTTTTTTATCTCATTTATAACTACAAACGCTACAAATGATTGTAGTAAAGTTTATTTTTTGTAGTACCAATAATTACGCAGCTAACCTAATAAATGTTGTTCTAAGCCAGAAAAAAAAATAAAACTGCGTTAAAAATTTTGGAATACACTTAAAATTGTTTGTAGTTTATTGTAGCGACGAAAAAAATTCTTAATCCCATACAAGTCAAAAATTTTTAAACATAACATAGCCATGGGAAGACAAAACAATTGTTCAAAACTTTTTTATCTCATTTATAACTACAAACGCTACAAATGATTGTAGTAAAGTTTATTTTTTGTAGTACCAATAATTACGCAGCTAACCTAATAAATGTTGTTCTAAGCCAGAAAAAAAAATAAAACTGCGTTAAAAATTTTGGAATACACTTAAAATTGTTTGTAGTTTATTGTAGCGACAGAAAAAAATTCTTAATCCCATACAAGTCAAAAATTTTTAAACATAACATAGCCATGGGAAGACAAAACAATTGTTCAAAACTTTTTTATCTCATTTATAACTACAAACGCTACAAATGATTGTAGTAAAGTTTATTTTTTGTAGTACCAATAATTACGCAGCTAACCTAATAAATGTTGTTCTAAGCCAGAAAAAAAATAAAACTGCGTTAAAAATTTTGGAATACACTCAAAATTGTTTGTAGTTTATTGTAGCGACGAAAAAAAAATTCTTAATCCCATACAAGTCAAAAAATTTTTAAACATAACATAGCCATGGGAAGACAAAACAATTGTTCAAAACTTTTTTATCTCATTTATAACTACAAACGCTACAAATGATTGTAGTAAAGTTTATTTTTTGTAGTACCAATAATTACGCAGCTAACCTAATAAATGTTGTTCTAAGCCAGAAAAAAAAATAAAACTGCGTTAAAAATTTTGGAATACACTCAAAATTGTTTGTAGTTTATTGTAGCGACGAAAAAAATTCTTAATCCCATACAAGTCAAAAAATTTTTAAACATAACATAGCCATGGGAAGACAAAACAATTGTTCAAAACTTTTTATCTCATTTATAACTACAAACGCTACAAATGATTGTAGTAAAGTTTATTTTTTGTAGTACCAATAATTACGCAGCTAACCTAATAAATGTTGTTCTAAGCCAGAAAAAAAAATAAAACTGCGTTAAAAATTTTGGAATACACTTAAAATTGTTTGTAGTTTATTGTAGCGACGAAAAAAAATTCTTAATCCCATACAAGTCAAAAATTTTTAAACATAACATAGCCATGGGAAGACAAAACAATTGTTCAAAACTTTTTTTATCTCATTTATAACTACAAACGCTACAAATGATTGTAGTAAAGTTTATTTGTTTGTAGTACCAATAATTACGCAGCTAACCTAATAAATGTTGTTCTAAGCCAGAAAAAAATAAAACTGCGTTAAAAATTTTGGAATACACTCAAAATTGTTTGTAGTTTATTGTAGCGACGAAAAAAAATTCTTAATCCCATACAAGTCAAAAAATTTTTATCCGTTACCTTGCCATGGGAAGACAAAACAATTGTTCAAAACTTTTTTATCTCATTTATAACTACAAACGCTACAAATGATTGTAGTAAAGTTTATTTTTTTGTAGTACCAATAATTACGCAGCTAACCTAATAAATGTTGTTCTAAGCCAGAAAAAAAAATAAAACTGCGTTAAAAATTTTGGAATACACTTAAAATTGTTTGTAGTTTATTGTAGCGACGAAAAAAATTCTTAATCCCATACAAGTCAAAAATTTTTTAAACATAACATAGCCATGGGAAGACAAAACAATTGTTCAAAACTTTTTTATCTCATTTATAACTACAAACGCTACAAATGATTGTAGTATAGTTTATTTTTGTAGTACCAATAATTACGCAGCTAACCTAATAAATGTTGTTCTAAGCCAGAAAAAAAATAAAACTGCGTTAAAAATTTTGGAATACACTCAAAATTGTTTGTAGTTTATTGTAGCGACGAAAAAAAATTCTTAATCCCATACAAGTCAAAAATTTTTTAAACATAACATAGCCATGGGAAGACAAAACAATTGTTCAAAACTTTTTTTACTCATTTATAACTACAAACGCTACTAATGATTGTAGTAAAGTTTATTTGTTTGTAGTACCAATAATTACGCAGCTAACCTAATAAATGTTGTTCTAAGCCAGAAAAAAAAATAAAACTGCGTTAAAAACTTTTGGAATACACTCTAAATTGATAGTGTTACTTGTGCACTATTTTTTTCTATTATTTTTACATTTTTCAGTACAGTTCAGCTTGTTGACAACTTAGAAAACTACTTTTCTGCTATGATAATTTTTGGACTTCCTTCTAAAAATATTCTTTTCTAAAATTTTATCGAATAATTAATTTCTATTTATTTTTACATTATTAATAATTTTTGTACTAAATAATCCATGCAAGAAAAAAATATATATTCATGTTTCAAATATGCGGCTCTTAATTTAATACAATAAGATAATAATTAATGGCTCTATTTAAGGATATTCATTCACACTGTGAAACATCAGTTATTGTTTTGGCGATTACTTTTTATTTTATGGTTTTTTGTTTGTAGCATAAAACGCGTATGAGGCGTATGTGATTTAAGCATCTCGTATTACTATTTGGTAATTTCATATAGCTTATTGGCAATAAAAATATTATCTGCAGTAAAAAGCTCATTCCTGTATTTGCTTTTCTCAAATTATAAATAAACGGTTAATATATTTTATTTGTTTACTTTTTACTTTTTACAATTCATTTATTTTTTTGTAGTACCAATAATTACGCAGCTAACCTAATAAATGTTGTTCTAAGCCAGAAAAAAAAATAAAACTGCGTTAAAAATTTTGGAATACACTTAAAATTGTTTGTAGTTTATTGTAGCGACGAAAAAAAATTCTTAATCCCATACAAGTCAAAAAATTTTTAAACATAACATAGCCATGGGAAGACAAAACAATTGTTCAAAACTTTTTTATCTCATTTATAACTACAAACGCTACAAATGATTGTAGTAAAGTTTATTTTTTTGTAGTACCAATAATTACGCAGCTAACCTAATAAATGTTGTTCTAAGCCAGAAAAAAAATAAAACTGCGTTAAAAATTTTGGAATACACTTAAAATTGTTTGTAGTTTATTGTAGCGACGAAAAAAAATTCTTAATCCCATACAAGTCAAAAATTTTTAAACATAACATAGCCATGGGAAGACAAAACAATTGTTCAAAACTTTTTTATCTCATTTATAACTACAAACGCTACAAATGATTGTAGTAAAGTTTATTTTTTGTAGTACCAATAATTACGCAGCTAACCTAATAAATGTTGTTCTAAGCCAGAAAAAAAAAATAAAACTGCGTTAAAAATTTTGAAATACACTCAAAATTGTTTGTAGTTTATTGTAGCGACGAAAAAAATTCTTAATCCCATACAAGTCAAAAATTATTTAAACATAACATAGCCATGGGAAGACAAAACAATTGTTCAAAACCCACACACACACACACACCACACACACACACACACACAAATGAACTATACTACATTTAATGGAATAGTTTAGTTTTCGAGCAAGTTTTTTGACTTCCCACAGCTATGGTATTTTTATTTATTTATTTATTATAATTTTTGACTAATTAAGGAATAAGATTTTTTTTCGCAGTATTATTTAGTTTCTCTATAATTATAGATTAACGCTGAAAATACCGTTGCTTTTTTTGTAGTACATATCTCAGTTTATAATTGATCAGCATCATACTTAAACGAAATATGTCTATTTGATAACAGGGCGGTTTTGTGTTATTAGGTTAGCTGCGTAATTATTGGTACTACAAAAAATAAACTTTACTACAATCATTTGTAGCGTTTGTAGTTATAAATGAGATAAAAAAGTTTTGAACAATTGTTTTGTCTTCCCATGGCTATGTTATGTTTAAAAATTTTTGACTTGTATGGGATTAAGAATTTTTTTCGTCGCTACAATAAACTACAAACAATTTTGAGTGTATTCCAAAATTTTTAACGCAGTTTTATTTTTTTTTCTGGCTTAGAACAACATTTATTAGGTTAGCTGCGTAATTATTGGTACTACAAAAAATAAACTTTACTACAATCATTTGTAGCGTTTGTAGTTATAAATGAGATAAAAAAGTTTTGAACAATTGTTTTGTCTTCCCATGGCTATGTTATGTTTAAAAATTTTTGACTTGTATGGGATTAAGAATTTTTTTCGTCGCTACAATAAACTACAAACAATTTTAAGTGTATTCCAAAATTTTTAACGCAGTTTTATTTTTTTTTCTGGCTTAGAACAACATTTATTAGGTTAGCTGCGTAATTATTGGTACTACAAAAATAAACTTTACTACAATCATTTGTAGCGTTTGTAGTTATAAATGAGATAAAAAAGTTTTGAACAATTGTTTTGTCTTCCCATGGCTATGTTATGTTTAAAAATTTTTTGACTTGTATGGGATTAAGAATTTTTTTTCGTCGCTACAATAAACTACAAACAATTTTGAGTGTATTCCAAAATTTTTAACGCAGTTTTATTTTTTTTTCTGGCTTAGAACAACATTTATTAGGTTAGCTGCGTAATTATTGGTACTACAAAAAATAAACTTTACTACAATCATTTGTAGCGTTTGTAGTTATAAATGAGATAAAAAAGTTTTGAACAATTGTTTTGTCTTCCCATGGCTATGTTATGTTTAAAAATTTTTTGACTTGTATGGGATTAAGAATTTTTTTCGTCGCTACAATAAACTACAAACAATTTTAAGTGTATTCCAAAATTTTTAACGCAGTTTTATTTTTTTTTTCTGGCTTAGAACAACATTTATTAGGTTAGCTGCGTAATTATTGGTACTACAAAAATAAACTTTACTACAATCATTTGTAGCGTTTGTAGTTATAAATGAGATAAAAAAGTTTTGAACAATTGTTTTGTCTTCCCATGGCTATGTTATGTTTAAAATTTTTTGACTTGTATGGGATTAAGAATTTTTTTCGTCGCTACAATAAACTACAAACAATTTTAAGTGTATTCCAAAATTTTTAACGCAGTTTTATTTTTTTTTCTGGCTTAGAACAACATTTATTAGGTTAGCTGCGTAATTATTGGTACTACAAAAATAAACTTTACTACAATCATTTGTAGCGTTTGTAGTTATAAATGAGATAAAAAAGTTTTGAACAATTGTTTTGTCTTCCCATGGCAATGTTATGTTTAAAATATTTTTTGACTTGTATGGGATTAAGAATTTTTTTTCGTCGCTACAATAAACTACAAACAATTTTGAGTGTATTCCAAAATTTTTAACGCAGTTTTATTTTTTTTTCTGGCTTAGAACAACATTTATTAGGTTAGCTGCGTAATTATTGGTACTACAAAAAATAAACTTTACTACAATCATTTGTAGCGTTTGTAGTTATAAATGAGATAAAAAAGTTTTGAACAATTGTTTTGTCTTCCCATGGCTATGTTATGTTTAAAAATTTTTTGACTTGTATGGGATTAAGAATTTTTTTTCGTCGCTACAATAAACTACAAACAATTTTGAGTGTATTCCAAAATTTTTAACGCAGTTTTATTTTTTTTTCTGGCTTAGAACAACATTTATTAGGTTAGCTGCGTAATTATTGGTACTACAAAAAATAAACTTTACTACAATCATTTGTAGCGTTTGTAGTTATAAATGAGATAAAAAAGTTTTGAACAATTGTTTTGTCTTCCCATGGCTATGTTATGTTTAAAAATTTTTTGACTTGTATGGGATTAAGAATTTTTTTCGTCGCTACAATAAACTACAAACAATTTTGAGTGTATTCCAAAATTTTTAACGCAGTTTTATTTTTTTTTCTGGCTTAGAACAACATTTATTAGGTTAGCTGCGTAATTATTGGTACTACAAAAAATAAACTTTACTACAATCATTTGTAGCGTTTGTAGTTATAAATGAGATAAAAAAGTTTTGAACAATTGTTTTGTCTTCCCATGGCTATGTTATGTTTAAAAATTTTTTGACTTGTATGGGATTAAGAATTTTTTTTTCGTCGCTACAATAAACTACAAACAATTTTGAGTGTATTCCAAAATTTTTAACGCAGTTTTATTTTTTTTTCTGGCTTAGAACAACATTTATTAGGTTAGCTGCGTAATTATTGGTACTACAAAAAATAAACTTTACTACAATCATTTGTAGCGTTTGTAGTTATAAATGAGATAAAAAAGTTTTGAACAATTGTTTTGTCTTCCCATGGCAAGGTAACGGATAAAAATTTTTTGACTTGTATGGGATTAAGAATTTTTTTTTCGTCGCTACAATAAACTACAAACAATTTTGAGTGTATTCCAAAATTTTTAACGCAGTTTTATTTTTTTTTCTGGCTTAGAACAACATTTATTAGGTTAGCTGCGTAATTATTGGTACTACAAAAAATAAACTTTACTACAATCATTTGTAGCGTTTGTAGTTATAAATGAGATAAAAAAGTTTTGAACAATTGTTTTGTCTTCCCATGGCTATGTTATGTTTAAAAATTTTTTGACTTGTATGGGATTAAGAATTTTTTTTCGTCGCTACAATAAACTACAAACAATTTTGAGTGTATTCCAAAATTTTTAACGCAGTTTTATTTTTTTTTCTGGCTTAGAACAACATTTATTAGGTTAGCTGCGTAATTATTGGTACTACAAAAAATAAACTTTACTACAATCATTTGTAGCGTTTGTAGTTATAAATGAGATAAAAAAGTTTTGAACAATTGTTTTGTCTTCCCATGGCAAGGTAACGGATAAAAATTTTTTGACTTGTATGGGATTAAGAATTTTTTTCGTCGCTACAATAAACTACAAACAATTTTGAGTGTATTCCAAAATTTTTAACGCAGTTTTATTTTTTTTTCTGTCTTAGAACAACATTTATTAGGTTAGCTGCGTAATTATTGGTACTACAAACAAATAAACTTTACTACAATCATTTGTAGCGTTTGTAGTTATAAATGAGCTAAAAAATTAGGTTTTTTTCTAAAGCGGGTTCCAGCGTGATAGAGCTTGGGAGTGGTTGCCATTCCATTAGAATTTGAAAATATTTTACTACATTTTAACAACAGAAATCGATTAAAAAAGCCCAAAATGTTTTTGGAAAACTAATACTTTTCAGGGTGATCTCGCGATTGAAATCAATAATTTTTTGACAAAAAAATCCACGTTTCTAATAGGGTTTTCGCGAATAACTCAAAGAAAATTATGCATTTTAATAAAAAAAAAAACTGTAAGAAACAAAATTGCAGGTTTTAAAACGACAAAAAAATTGTATTATCATAATTTTTCTATGACCAATACGAACCAAGATACGGTGTGTTAATGCTTACCTTTTTTTCTTAAATGTAAAATTTTATAGATTTAAAGTTAAAATGATAAAAAAAATGCTGCATATTTTGAGAAAAACACATACATTCTTTTTTGAACTACTTTATGACACGGGACTTAAATACTTGAAGATTTTGAGGAAAGGAAAAGACCTCCGCGAGCAGCAGGTTTCACATTCTAGAAACTCTAGGGATAAAAGAACGAACAAAGTGGGAAGTTCGGTGTCTGTCCAGTTGGACCGTATAAGGATTCATACGCGTGGCATCACGAGTTTCTCTGCTGGGAGTGAAGGAATTATACTGGACAATTCCTGTAGGTATAAGCCATTTAAGTACCTATAAAAAAGCGATAAATTCTCTACAGTCGGACGATGGGCAAGACAGGGAAGCCTTTCTGCAAGTAAAGGATCATTAATGAGACGAATAGCTCTTCTTTAAATGCATTTAAGAATGCTGAGGCTTGTGGGGGATGCCAGTGCCCCAGATATGAGAACAATATTCCAAGGAGGTCAGATTTGGGACACATACATAAAGTGTATAAATTGGAAGGAAAAAATGCTTTTGGCTCGAAAGAGAAATCCAAGCTTCTTTGAAGCTGCCGTGGCTATAGACTGTCCACGGATGAGGTTAACAAAGAGGACAAATGGATCGAAAATTTCAGTATTTTGAGAAAAAGTCATTCTTCATAGAAAATGTTTGCTTGTAGTAAACAAAAATGGGATTCACGAAGAGTTGTATACAGAGTTCAGGAAAAACTTAAAAAACATGATTTTTTCTACAAGAGTAAACTACCTTCAGTTTTCATTTTTAAGCAAAATATTATTTTAAAAATTTATTTAGAATAGTATTTTGAATGACTTTATTAAAGTTACAGGGGTGATCAAAAAGATTTATAAAACTGAATTTGAAGTTATCAAAAATTAATTATTTTAAATTTTTTTAATAAAAGGACCTTTAATACTTTTATAATTTGCTTTTTAAAAATCTGCCTTCTTAACTAACTCCAACAAAACCTAATTTTTTAACATAGCAAACGATTAGCTTTACGTCAAATTATGGATTTCAATAAAATTTTTATATTATTGTTTCAATCGATGACAAACATAATTCTAAATAAATTTTTCCAAAGACATTTTGTTAAAAATAAAAAATGCAAGTAGTTTACTCTTGAAGAAAAAATCCTGTTTTTGCTAACCCTGTATACGAAATCAAAAATTTTCTGTTCGCGAATCCTATTTTTTTACAAGCAAAAAATGTATAAAGAATGACTTTTTTCGAAAAAAATCATTTTTTTGGTCCATTTGTCCTCTTGTTAACTCCATCCGTGGACCGTAGAGGATAAGTATTTGATGACTCTTTTCGCGACAAGGAACTAATTGTTTTGGATACATTAAAAATGGACGAGATTTTTGGCCGCCCAATCCAATATTAAATTAAGATCCTGCGAAAGAGATTATCTGCATCGCTCTGCGTTTGTTTTACAAATCAGGTTTAGAAATGGGTTTAGGAACCTGAAAAGTGGGGTGAAGGGTACTATCGTCGAGGAAACTATAAATGGAATTAGTTGTGGACGAGAGAAGGTCATTGATGTGAAGAAGAAACAATGTTGGTGCGAGTACTAAGCCACAAGAATAAATATATTAACCAGAAGGATATCTCGAAGGCGGCTTCTTTGATGTCTCCTAGCGCGTCTCATGACCTCGAACTGCATATTTTGCAGGCGTTTCATGAGCGTACCTAAGAAATTAACATGTTTAGGCGCCTATCTCTTAAAAATATATTTTAATATTATTATAATGCATTTTATAACATCTATGCAATCAAATAAAACAGATGCTTTAATAATATGTCGTATTGAGATATATTAATAATTATTATGAAATGTGTCTATTTATTTTCGCATATGACAATTTTTTATTTTTCATATTTTTGAAGTTTCTATTTATCCATTGGAGGGTATGGAATAGTCTAACTGTAACAAACCATTTAATTAAATAACTAATTGGAAATTGTTCACAAGGATGTAAAAAACTATTTTTAAACGGTTTTACTTGACCTGTTTGTTATTTATTTGGAATTATTTTTTGGGTCAAATCTAGTAATTGAAATTTGACCCCCTTCCTGACGACCGATGGATCTGAAATTTGGTACACTTCCTTAGTCTTGATGACAATATAATATAACATATTCTTTATGATTGTAAATCCAACATGGCCGCCGATACAAAATGGCGGATTACATATTACTTTACTACAACCTCAATATGGGTATCAAATTAAAGGGCTTTATTGGTAGAATAGAACCCACTATGAAAAAATAAAATCCAAGATGGCCGCCGCCACAAAATGGCGGATTATATATATTTTTTTCACAAATACCTCAATATGGGTATCAAATGGAAGGGCTTGATTGGTAGAATAGAACCCACTATAAAAAAATTAAAATTCAAAATGGCCGCCGCCACAAAACGGCGGATTACATATTTTTTCTCACAACTACCTCAATATGGGTATCAAATGAAAGGGTTTGGTTGGTAGAATAGAGCTCACTCTAAAAAAAAAAATCAAGATGGCCGCCGCCACAAAATGGCGGATTACATTTTTTTTCACAAATACCTCAATATGGGTATCAAATGGAAGGGCTTGATTGGTAGAATAGAACCCACTGTAAAAAAATTAAAATCCAAAATGGCCGCCGCCACAAAATGGCGGATTACATATTTTTCTCACAACTACCTCAATATGGGTATCAAATGAAAGGGCTTGGTTGGTAGAATAGAGCTCACTATAAAAAAATAAAATTCAAGATGGACGCTGCTGCAAAATGGCGAATTACATATTTTCCACAACTACTTCAATATAGAATCGTTGGTTAGTTCTGGTTAGTTATAGTAAGGCGAACTCAATAGAATGAGAAGTATCAACTAACAACAAAACTAAAAACTTGAAAATAAATTATGTAAAAAAACTTTTTATGTTAAACGGTTTTATTGTACTAAAAGCTAGAAAATAATTCGGTAAGTCCTAGCTACCAGATCGCACCAATCTTCTCATCAATCTGGGGTATTGATCAGACAAATAATAAAATCGTTGGGCAATTGACATTTCTATCATAATCTTTACTCTGGATACGCTTCAGTTTTTTAAAATATGTATTGTATAATTTACACAAGTGTCTATTTATTTTTCCATATGACAATTTTTCTATTTTTAACATTTTTGAAATTCTTGTTTATACATTTAAGTGTATGGAATAATCTAACTCTACCAAATAATTTAATTAAATAATTAATTGGAAAATTTTTAAAACTGCAAACAACTACTTTTTTCTTTCTTCTTCCATGATAGGTAATTAATTACACAATTCACAGAAAAATCACTAAACAGAATATTATAGTCCAGAAAAATAAAACGTATCGCAATAAACTATATAAAATACATTGACCGTTACCGAGTCGTTGCTTCGCCTTTCACTACTGCACTGGCAATTTCGGTTTAGAATTTCGGTTTAGTAGCTCTCGAAGGTCACAGACTGCGCCGCTCAAGGTAAAAGAGATATCCTTCTGGTTAATATATTTATTCTTGTGACTAAGCCCTAAGGCACTCCAGAATTTACTTCGTGATAGCTTGAAGAATGGCCGTCCACAATAACTGATATACGTCGATCAGATAGATAACTAGAGAGCCCAGTATAGAGCTTAGTTGAAAGACCATAGGAGGGAAGTTTATTAAGAAGTGCGGCATGCCAGACCTGGTCAAAAGCTTTGGATATATCAAGAGCAACGAACTGGGACTCACCTAGAAATTTAAGAGACTTATTTAAAGACTTTATAGGTATAATTATGGTACTTAAAACAAGTTTTATAGATTTTTTCCAAAAATGCAGCACATACATATAGCTAGTACCTTTAATAAAAATAACTTAGAATTAAGCAAATAATTTAAAAATATAATTATAAATATGGCGTTCCATTTAAAATATGCAACATTAATGGCGTAATTATTTTGTTTTTCAAGCAATTACTGTTTTAATACGATTTTCAAATTCTCCGAGCTAAAATACATTGATTGGCTTTCTTGAATTTATTAAAAAATATGGGAAAAGTAAAAAAATATGCAATTTTTCCTCTTAAATAGAATACCCTCTACTTATCGGACTTGGAGCTCCTGTGATTCTGGACTTTTGGAGTATTGATGTTTAGTGACCGGCAAATGTTTGCAACATATTTTTTTCGTAGGAAAAAGTAATAGTTTTTTATCTGGTAATGCATGTTCAAAAACCTAAAAATCAATTTTTACTAATGGTATGGCGGAAAACTTAAAATTGATATGAAATAAACAGACGTGGGGGCTTAGATTACAAAATATCAAAAAAACTTAATAAGTAAAAAGATCCCAAAAACCTTTCTGTAAGCAAGTCATTAATCAGGCAAACAGGTCTTCTTTAAATATTACGAAAAGTGGGTTGTGGAAGACACCATTCCCAAGCGAAAAAACAATATTTAAAAGGGGGTCTAAAGGAAAAATACGTTTGATACACCTACTTAAAAAAGTAATAAACATTTTTATATTTTTATGTTTAAATTAAATTCTTTATAAAACTTATATTAATTTTTTTATAAAAAGTCCAATTTAAATAAATTTAAGGAAGTATTTGGCTTTATTTTATTAAACAAAAGATAGTAAAAGAAAATATATTGGATCTCCATGTTCAAAAATTTCTCTTATATTTGAGCTACATGCTTAAATAATTTTGTTTGTTAACGTTTTACACAGGGTGTTTCACAACTTATCCGTCAAACTTTATGAGCTAATTCTACAATTTATAATATGTAAAAACTTCATATGAAATAATATGTCCTAAACAACTTAGTTTTTAAACTAAAGAGTGGTAAAAATTTAAAAAAAATGTTTTTTTTTATATTAATTCTTATACCAACTTGGATATTTTAAAAGATTTCGGGGCGCCTTCTATGAACCAAAAGACATTTTTTTGAATACAAGGAATAAAATTACCATTGTCGTTCATGAAGGGTTTTAGGTAAATAATTTAAAAAAAAAATCGTACGCCACTGCATTTTTCTTTTCAAATAAAAATATTGTTTAAAATTCCCATTTAGTTAATTTATGCAAGACCAAAGAATTGCCAGGTTTTAGCCTTTTAGACCTTCATTTCCTGTACTAAATTACAAATTAACTTCTGTCCTCTGTTTTGTCTCGTCCAAAGATTTTGGGTATGTAGAACTACACAGTGGTACTGGCAGTTGTTTTAAAGATACGAGGGCAGTCTAATAAGTACTTAGCCTACAAAAGAAAAACAAAAAGTGGCAATTTGTTTCTCAATGTAGTCTCCTTTTAGCTTAAGATACTTGGACCAGAGATGCTTTAACTCAGTTATGGCAAACCTTTTTGCATGAACGTGCCATTTTTGAACAAAAATGTAAAATGATCTCGTTGACGTGCCATAACAGAATACAAGGAAAAAAATTACCATTGTTGTTCATAAGGGGTTTATGGTAAATAATTTTAAAGAAAAAAATTTGCATTTTTTCAAATGAAAATGTTGTTTAAAATTCCCATTTAGTTTAATACAAATTTGATCTCTTGACTTTTTTCATTTGATGCACGGTTTTTGCGTAAATAAATAAAAACAATTTCTCCGCATGGTCAAATCCCTATATAATTAAAGAATAATGAAGAAGAATGTAATTTTTCACTGTAGAATTTCATATAATTTATACGAAATGACCGTGCCGAGAAATGTATTTTATTTATTTACTGAAAAACCGTGCATCCAATAAAAAAGTTAAGAGATCAAATTTGTGTCAAACTAAATGGGAATTTTTAAAGATATTTTTATTTTATAAAAATACGGTGGCAAACTCTTTTTCTTAAAAAATATGTACCTTAATCCCCTCATGAACGACACTATTAAAAAATAATGTTTTTCTTGTATGCCAAAAAATGTTTTTGGTACATGGGCGTCATCCAGATTTTTTCAAAATATCCAAATTTATATAAAAATTATTGAAAAATACAATTCTTTAAATTTTTAACACCCTGTAGTTCAAAAACCAAGATGTATAGGACATATTTCATATAAAGTTTTTTCATATTTTTTATTGAAGAATCACCCCTTAAAGTTTATCGGATAAGTTGTAAAACACACTGTATAACTAGATTAAAAGGCTTCTAAAATATTGTTATACAAGATGTTAAAAAAAATAAAGTAAATAAGTAAATTAAAAAAAATATACAGCATTATTACAAATTTGATAAACATTTACTTTCTTATTTTTGATTGGAAATCGCTCCCTTAAACTTGTTGGTAAGTTACTGGACACCTTGTATATTTTCTAAGATGGCCGATCAGATAAATTATTTATCCTTATATCCCTATTTTTTATAGTATGATATGTATTGTCTTACTCTTCTATCCAGGGTGTACAGGTATCCAGAAATATGTGGGCAATCTTTTGATTTCATATAGAATACATAAAAATAATATGACAAGTTTCTAAGAACTTTTTTCTACAGCTTCTCTTTACTGAGATATGTGCCCTTAAAGGACGCCGCTAAAAATTGGTATTTCTTAAATAAATTTTATTGTATTTCGCATATTAGTTATTTTTGTACCAAGGGCGTAAAATAGCACTTTTACGCCCGCGGCTGAAAGTTGTCAGTAGCTATGTGCGTAAAAGTGCTTTACGCCAGAGGTACAAAGAGAAATTTTTGTAGGACTTAAATTAATATAGAAGCATTTTCTGTAGTTAGCAGAAAGTTTCCTAGCTTTTAATGTTTTAGATTGTAATTAATATACTTTTAACATATGTTAAATTAAATAAATTGTTGTTTTACCAAATAAAATGGAGCATTACTTAATTTTATTATTGCTTTATAAATTTATAAATGCGGGCGTTTTTGATACTTTTTGCCCTAGGGCGTAAAAGTGCAATTTTATGCCTTCAAATCGAGGCGTAAAATTGAATTTTACGCCCGGTTGTACAAAAATATTTTTAATATGGGAAATATAATATCAGATAAATTATTAATTGCCATATTTTTATAGTATGGTATGGGTGGGGGAGAAAATATCGAATGAAAAAATATCGAACAAAATATTATCGTCGGAAATATGATCGAAAAAATTAATATCGAATTTAAAAATATCGAATAGAAAAAATATCGAATAGAAAAATATCGAAAAAAAATATCGAATAGATAAAATATCGACTTGAAAAAATATTGAATAAAAAAATATCGAATGGAAAAAATAGCGAAAAAAAATAGCATGCAACGTGTGCCATTGTTGTTTATTGTCACGGGTTCAATTTATAGATTGTATAAAACGAGAACAGAATTTGACCGAATTGAAAATAGCAAAAGCTATAGCAGTAGAAAGACCAGTCAAGAAACGAAAATACAAAAACAAACAAGAAAGACTGTTATTGGTAGTGCAGTCCTAGACAGACGAAGTTGCAATGGATGAAGATTTACTATTAAATTATTTAAAGGGCATAGCAGCCAACATTTAGTTTTTTATATAATATATTGCTTAGGTTAGATAAGTTTCTGTGTTTTTAAACAAATTCGTTTAATAAAATTCTTTGAACAAATTCGTTTAATTAAGTTGTCTTAAAAATTAAAATAAATTATGCATTTTAATAAGATATCGAAATATCTAATCTCGAAATATCATAAATATCGAAAACATTTCAAATCGAATAACAATCATAATATTAACCAAAAACGTATGCGTTTTTAATAAATTCAGTTTTTCGCTATTTTTTCTAATCGATATTATTTTATTCGATATTTTTTCCAGTCGACATTTTATCCATTCGATATTTTTTATTTTGATATTTTTTCTATTCGATATTTTTTCCATTCGATAATATTTTTTTCGATATTTTGTCATTCGATAATATTTAATATGATATTTTGTTTTCGATATTTTCTCCGGGACCCGTATGGTATGTATTGTCTTACTGTTCTATCCAGGGTTTACAGGTATCCAGAAATATGGGGCAATCTTTTGATTTCATATAGAATACATAAAAATAATATGACAAGTTTCTAAGAACTGTTTTTCTACAGATCCTCTTTACTGAGATATGTGCCCTTAAAGGACGCCGCTAAAAGCGGTATTTCTTAAATAACTTTTATTGTACTTCGCATAATATTAGTTATTTTTGTACCAAGGGCGTAAAATAGCACTTTTACGCCCGCGGCTGAAAGTTATCAGTAGCTATGTGCGTAAAAGTGAATGTGTGAAAAACAGATTTTTTTGTAGGACTTAAATTAATATACAAGCATTTTCTGTAGTTAGCAGAAAGTTTCCCAGCTTTTAATGTTTTAGATTGTAATCAGTATACTTTTAAAATATGTTAAATTAAATAAATTGTTGTTTTACCAAATAAAATGGAGCATTACTTAATTTTATTATTGCTTTATAAATTTATAAATGCGGGCGTTTTTGATACTTTTTGCCCTAGGGCGTAAAAGTGCAATTTTGCGCCTTCAAATCGAGGCGTATAGTTGTATTTTACGCCCGGTTGTACAAAAAATATTTTTAATATGGGAAATACTACCAATGACTCCTTAAAATGGTGCCCCCTTAAAACATTTCCATTCATTAGGGCGGCAGGGGCCGACTAACCCTTACACTATGGTGGTAATTAATTTTACACTCTGTAAATTGCAAAATTAAACCGTTTTCGAGAAATACAAATTGCTGCTTCAGTAAGGTTGTATTGAATAATTTTGTATGTCAGTTTAACATGGGGGCTCCCTCTAAACTTATGCATTCTCTAGCTTTAATTATTTCCTAATGAATATGGAACCCTTTATAATGCTGGAACATTAATTTTTATTGTAGTGAAAATAATAAATAACTCGTACGTTTTTTAGTGCTAATTGCAACAAAATAACCTGTTTTTAGATGTTCCCACAACATAAAAACCCTTTTTGTCAAAAACGCTTCAATTTATTGACATAAAACAGAAGAACCTTTCTTTTAGCTAAGGGTTTAAGTAATTCAAAATTACCACTTTTATTTCTCTAGTATACAGAGTGTAAACATATAATATGTAGCACTATTTTGTGAGGGTAAGTCCGTCTCTGGCGCCCTAATGAATGCAAATATTCTAAGAAAATTCCATTTTAAGAAGTCCTTAGTAGTAATAGATAATATTATATCTGTCATAATAAAAATTATTTATTATATCAAGTAGTATAAAAGTTATTAAAGAAAAACCGAATTTTAGCGGCGTCCTTTAAAGGCACATATCTCAGTAAATAGGGGCTTTAAAAAAGTTTATAGGCACTTGTCATATTCTTTTCATGTGTTCTCTGTATATCCAAAGATTACCCACATATTTCCGGACACCCTGTATATGACGATCTAACTTAATACATGACCTTTCTTCAAAAGTGAATGATTTCGGAGATACAGAGTGTTAAAAATGTATTCTGATTTTTTGTAACAATATTCGGCTAATTAAAGTTTTGGAAGGTAAAACATCTGCTATAGTCTATTTTTTTTCAAGAGAGAGTAATAAAAATGTCTCGGGACGGTTAGAAGGTTGTAAACCATAGGCGCACCAGTCTCTGTGCAAAGAACAGGTAGAAATACACCGAATTGCGTTAAATAAGGATTATAAATTTTATATATATATTAGTATCTTTTCGTATGTGCAACTGAGTGGTTATAAATTGTTCAAAGTATTACAGTATTGTAAAAATGGCTTCTCCGCAGAAACGCGCATGTCTCGGCCATTTAACTGAAAAGCAGATTGTTAAAAACGTATTCGATTATACAGGGTGCGGCAAAATGGACTCCCGCATTTGGGTAGCAAATAAAAAGTCTACTATAAAATATGAAGCTAAACTTTTATTATTTTCAAAAAGAGCACACTTTAAGGTTTTTTAAACTATGTTTTCAAAATTATATCGTGTAAGTGACGGCCGTTAGCAGCGACACACATGCGAAGGCATTCCTAGAAGTTCCGCATCACTTTTATCACCATGTCTTGAGGAATAGCAGCAGTTTCATCTCGGATCGCTGTCTTGATTTAGGAAAGTCAAGAACCAGTTGCCCTTAAGTTAGCAACCCATTTAAAAATTGTTTTCCGGTCTGGAACAGAGGCATTCGGAGGCAGGAAGCGCGTACAAAATGCTCTTTAAGCTGGCTTAAAAAGACATTCAATCCTGGTTGATGCAGCAAATATTGAACATCCTACAGATAGTGTTAAACTAGAGTTGTTTCAGCTAGTAAAAAGTGAAGTCGCCACAAATAAAGCTAAGTACACACGTTTTGTAATTGATGAAATAGTCAAGAAACAAAATATAACTGTATATCGGCTGCCACCTTCTCACTGCGAACTAAACCCCATAGAACTTATATGGGCACAGGTGAAAGGTGAAGTAGCCAGAAATAATACTACGTTTAAACTAGTAGATATAAAAAAACTATTTCAAATTGCCATATCTAATGCTTCCCCAGAAAACTGGAAAAAATGTGTCGAACATGTATTAGAAGTAGAAAATAAAATGTGGTCTTTGGATAAAATAGTAGATACAACTGTTGAACCTCTAATTATACAAGTAGACTCATATGACTCAAGTACTGATAGTATGTCAGATATGGAAGAATGTGAATAACTAGATGTAGATTATGTAGCATATTTAATTAGGTATAGATTATATTTTAAATAATTATTTTTTGACTATTCATTTTTATCATGTATTATTTTCTTAATAAAATGGTTATTATTAACTTTAATTATACCAACTGTACAATATTGATATACTATAAATTTTAAAATAATTTTTTTACACATATAAAAGAAACAAGATTTTCATTTTACCTAAACTATTTAAAAAGGGTAAGTTCCCAAAAATAAACTCAAGCGCACCGCCACTGTCAAGGTTTTTATCACATTATTCCCACGTAAATACGGGTAAACATCTGTTATTTCTTTGTATTTGACCCAAGAGCTTGACGAATATTAGAGCAGGGTCTGTCGGCCTAAAATTATAATACCTTATCAGTACATTACAGGTAGAATTGAAGAAAAATATTTATACTCGGACTAACATAGAAAGCGAATTGCCATAAAATTAAATGATTTATTACTCTCTCTTGCAAAAAATAGAGTTATACCTATTAATTTTTTTCTAACACCAGAGTGCGTTAGCTGCACATCTTGCATAGCCGAAAATTGTGACAAAACACTATACCAAAACTATTTATAAAAAAGACTGAGACCAAACTAAATTCTTGATACCCTGTATCTAAAATCATTTACTTTTGGACTAAGGTAAGTTGGGTTAGATCGTCATAATTTAGCCTTAGACATTTGGGGATAGCATTTTTTCCGCATCCTTTTGACACACCGCACCCAATGGTAATTAGATTAAATGTCCGCCACTGATAAATCTCCATTTTTTACTTTCATATGCGTCATTTTATAAACACAGTTTAAACGGTTTTGTACCTGCGACACTCTTCTTTGAGTTTAATCTTTAAAAGCCAAATTTTTTATTGGATGGTGAAAAGATAGGGCACGTTTTACAGCGTGCTCAAGCAAAATTTTAATTTACCTTTAGAAAAAAAAACTTAGCAGGTTTAAGCTCTTAATATTATTTTGCGTATTTACCATTTAAAGGTAAAGTTTTCCCATTTAAAATGCATTTTCAATCTTGTCTTGTGTAATGTCACTTTTTACGATATTGTCAATCGTTTTAACAAACATGACGGCAGATTTTACGCTCTTTGAAATTGCTTTAGTGTTTTTGTGCAGTTCGAACTAGTTCGCCAGTAGGAGTCACTAAAATACACTTTTTAGATTTTTTTTATATTATTTTTGAGCAAACCGCAAAAAATTTATAAAAAAAATCCGAGCAATATTTGCCTCTTTTTTGTATACCCATTCGTAAGTAGGATGGGTAATATGCCAATAGTGCAAAACCTTCCGCCGCTGAAGTAACGTTATCGCTTTCTCATAACTTTTTAAGGAATACGTATTTGTTCAAAATGTGCACAAAATATGGTTTTTATAACTTTTAGGGATAGTTCCAGATATTCTGTTGTAGGGTTTAACGGTATTTGATTTTTACTTTCTTAAGTAAAAAAATATAAAAATTAGTTTAAAGTCGTCGGTAAATCAGATCATAGTACCCAAAAATAAACTATTTCATAATTGGGTTTTTTGATCATTTAAAAAGCTTCTGGTAATAAAAAAAAGTATCAGAACACATGAATCAAGTTAAAAAAGGGACAGTTCGTCTCATAAATAAACCTTCGCTTACCGGCGGTGGTAATCCCAACGCAAAACACCCATTTTTACCTATGCCAAGGAAAAGGTCCGAAATCCGATGGGTATTTTCGACGTATATTTAGGTACAGGTTGGTAGTTTTGTTTAGGTTAGAGGAAAAAATGGTTAATTAAGGAAAAAAAAGAGATTTAATTAACCAGAACTATGACCCCCACCTTTAATCTGTTTTTGGTTTTCGGTGTTTTGTTACTTGATATTACTTAAATTATTTTTAAGATAAATTTAACCATTAAAAAGATATTCAAAAACAACAATTGAAAAATTTTCGAAAAAAATAACTTTTTTGAATTTTGTAACTTACTGTTCAAATTCTCCCCTGTACAGGTACAGATAGCATAAAAACTATGCGTTGAAAATATCTGCAGCATTACCATGAACTGCTCTGAGAAATTGTCCAGTATAGTTCCTTCACCTACGCCGGTTTCCAATAGAGAAACTTGTGGTGCCGCACGTATGCATCCCCATACGGTCCAACTGGACAGGCCCGAACTGCCATATTTGTTCGTTCTTTTATCCCTAGTGTATCTAGATGGTGGAATCTGCTGCCCGCGGAGGTATTTACTTGCCCCCTCGTATTTAACATTACTATGAAATAAAGACAATACAACGGAAAAAGTATTGTCTTTATTTCATATGACGCGTTGCTCCACATCAGCTCAGCATATCTTTCGGGTTGCTCCACAATTAATACTAGTTTTTAAAATTAGTTGACACTTTAGGTACCTTTACTAATTAAAAAAATGTAAATAAAAGTTTTTATCCATATACCTAGTAACTGTAAATAGTTTATTTTGTTTTCTGGAAACATCAACTTAAATAAAAATTGTTTAATATAATAATGGTTAAAAAGGGAGTTGTAAAGTCTATTTGATAGAATTAAAGTCATTTGTTCTAATCAAAATATATTTATATTAAAAAGATTATTTAAAATATATTTTAATTTAAAATAATTATCCTCCTGATTTTATAAATAATTCATTCCTTGAATTTGAAATTCCAATTATAAGACAAAATCAAAATAGACCTATTACAAATTTATTTTTACCATACATTCCCGGACTATCATAAAAATTCAACGAATAGGACAGAAATTTAATATTGGCACAATCTTTTAAACAGAAAACACTATCAGATCTTAATTAACAAAAACAAAACCATACAACTTAAATGAATATACAAAAATGAAATTTATAAAATACCTTGCGAATGCAATAAGTTTTATATAGGTGGAACTTGTAGACCATTAGCCAAACGCATAAAAGAACACAGATCATACAATAAAAACACAGAATTTCATAAAGCAAAAATCTGCCAACACGCATTTGATAACAATCATAGAATAAACTGGAATACTTTGAGCATTTTAGCAAAGGAAACTCGTTGGTGTGGGCTCTGGGCTCAATAATTGCTCTGGATCCAGATTCTAACGCCTAGATCTGTGATTGTTGAAATTATTTTTGTTGCTTTCTATGTTATACCAAAGTTTCCAAAGAGTATCTTGTTAAATAAGTTTAACTTTTAATGGTGTTTTTATAGTATTTTATATTTGGGTACCTATTCCATATTTAGCTACCTTTATCATTTTTTATTTTTTTTTAAATCTTTATTAAAATTGATCAATGTAATATACAGTTTTTACAAAAAAAGGACAAATATATGATTGGTAATAATTACTACAAAAAGTTTTTATTTATAATGTTTATGCAAATTATGAGTAAAAAACAAAATGGTATTCCATATTTGGTCACTTTCCCCACATTTTTACCTTGGTACATGATGTACTATTATTTTACATAATGAATTTTAAT
The DNA here is from genome assembly GCA_014170235.1 of Listronotus bonariensis. Taxonomy (NCBI): domain Eukaryota; kingdom Metazoa; phylum Arthropoda; class Insecta; order Coleoptera; family Curculionidae; genus Listronotus; species Listronotus bonariensis. The sequence goes on from JACEGR010001440.1 coordinate 45,935, forward strand.
AATGTTAAATGTATCTATTTTAAATGGTAATTAGCTAACACGCGCTGCAGGAACAAGCGTGAAGCCGTAAAGCGATCGCTTTAGCCACAAATCGGAAGAGGAGCAAATTTCAGGTAAAAAAGTAGGCACTCCGCACATGGGTCTGTGAAACAGCGACGAGACAGAGATTCGACGAGCTTTCAACAGTATGTATCCATATATTCGTGTTTGAAGTGGCGACAACCGTCCAGAGACGAGCATACATTTACTATATTCTTAGCCAATGAAATCATATGTCGATCGGAGAGCCCAGATGTTTCCCGAATCCGACCCCTTTGGATTATCCTACCGGGTCAAAGAGTTCCATAATAGAGCCCTCTAAGACAAATATAGCAAAAGCCTGAATCCTACCGAACATTATTTTACAGACAAAATATTTTCTTACTTGACAGGTTGACTTCTTTTGTTATTTCATTTTAAGCACTTTCTGGGTAATATTTTAGCAAATTTTTCTTTAAAGTATAATATATAAAGTATGTTTTCCAAACCTTATCTACAAATCTTATATTAAACAAGTGCATCTTTGGTCCAAAAATTTCTTTAGATTAGATTAGATTAGATTAGGAGGTGGATTGCATATCCTCTAACACTGCAACCTGCTCAGGTTTATTGTGTGTTCTCCGTCCATAGGTTAGAGCACGCTATCCAAGCCAGTCTGTTTAATCAGACTCCACAAGCTTGAAACTGGCCCCTTGGTATATCTTGCCGCTTTAGGTTTTTCTTCACCCAGCCTTGCAAACCGCAGACGACAAAGGGCTTCGCAGTAGCACCATACGTGTTCTGCGGTTTCTTCCTCCTCCTGGCAGAACCTACATAGGTTTTCTTCTGCCAGGCCCATAGTTTCCAGGTGTTTATTCAGTCTGCAATGACCTGTCAGTTGACCCACTATTATTCTTACTGCCTTCCGGTTATAATTCAGAAGGTCTTTTGTAAATTCTGGCGAGTAAGCCTTGATGAACACTTTCGCCTGACGCTGTCCTGGTGTTCTCCTCCACCAGTCTTGTGATTCCCTCATAATCCATGATCTAATGGATGACCTTACCTGGCATGATGGAATACCACAGTAGGGCTCAGGACCTACCATTGTCCTACCAGCCCCCTCCTTTGCCAATTTATCAGCTTCTTCATTGCCTTCGTGGCCTTCGTGTCCTGGTACCCAGGCAATGGTTAGCTTGTTGGACGCACCCACCTCTTCCAGGGCAATTACGCAGTCCCGCACCAGCTTGGAGCTGATTTTGCATGAACTGAGTGCCCTGATGGCTGGCTGGCTGTCCGAATAGATTACTATGGTTTTATCCTCATAGCTCCTTCTGATGATTTCCCTAGCGCATTGTTCTATGGCTACAATTTCGGCCTGTACAACACAGTAGGGTGTTGTCCGAGACCCAAGTTTATTTTCGTCCTTGGTTTCTCCCCATATATACCTGCTCCAACTCCTTGGTCTGTTTTGGAGCCGTCTGTATACCAGATTAGGTCGGCTTTAATGGGAAGCCCTGCCACCCAGTCCTTTCTGTCTGGTATTAAAGTTTGAAAACCTTTGTTTAGCCAGTAGCTTGGTACCATTTTGTCTGAAGGCATCTCACACACTGAGTTGACTTCTTGGTCCTCCTTGAATCTACATTGTATGGTCCTTTCCTGTCTTAAAAAAATTCTTTACGTAACACTAATCTTTCCGTGTGAAAACCAGACATAATTATAATATAATTCACACACTGTATACAAAATACAAAACGGTTCTGTGTTGCATTTGTTTATTAAAGAACGCAAATTCCTGAGATCAGACACGCTAATGTGCCTACGTGCTGTCAATGCTTGTAAAAATCGCGTTTTCGTCGTTGTTTCACCGATCCATGTGCAGAGAGTCTTAAAGATAAACAAAAATATGTTGTGGTTGATTCTTGGATATTTTTTGTTCCAATTATATATCGGGAGGGGCGAAATTGAGGAAAAAATGCAAATTTTGACCAGAAGATCTTATTTTTTTACTCTTTGCTTCACTAAAAAACAGGCCTTGATCCAGAACTGCAAGCACGTGGACAAATATGTGCTTTTAAAAATCTACATACAGCAAAAATTTTAAATAAAATTTAGTACTTAATAAATAATTCAAATAAATAGAAAATTATGTGCAATTGCAAAAGCTTTGCACTGGAAATGTTTAAATGTTTATTTTTATCAAGTAATCCCAGCTATTACCTCCAACCCACGTTAAAGTTTTTTTCGCAAAACACAAAATTTAAAAATTGTATATTTTTTAATTGTTGTGGCAAATTAATTTTTTGCCAAATATATTCTACTTAAACAAATTATAATATTTCTTTACTTTATTTTTAAGGGTTTTAAAGCAAAATATTTAATAATTAATTTTTACAAGATTTTGTTTATATTTAGCTTTAAATTTATGTATGTATTCAATTCTATTATTAAAAAAAAAAAAAAAAAAAGAATATGTTAATATGGGTACGCAAATTCCTAGTTCTCAAGATAAAGGTGTTAAAATTTTTGAAAAATGTGTTTTTTTTCTTTATAGAAAATATTATTTGGCTTTTTTCCAGAATAAAATAAAAAAGTTTATTAAACATTTTAAGAAAATAAAAACTCTTATTTATTAATTTATTTAAACGTTTTTTATTGGTTTCCCAAATGGCCCTCGACCGAAGTCCTTCAGCCATGGTAAATTTTACAATTTTTGTTTAAATTACAATAATTATTTGCTAAACTTATACCATATGTACAAAATATAATTCTGTTTGACAAAAAAATCTATGTTAAGGTAACGCTTAGACTAAAATTATTTAACAGTAATAAAAAATATCAAAATATAAGAAACTAATTAACATTATGCAGATTGACAATTTTTTTAATTATAGAGTCTATAGGGAATCTATATCTTGTAGGCCTGTTTTCCCTAGTTCAGCAAAGTTGTTCCATTTTTTCAATACTGTGTCCTTTCTTTGCAAATTTTGTGTTAAGTAATTGTATTCTGTCATGTATTGGTTGTATGTGTGTTTTTTGATACAGAAGCTCATTACTTGGATTGTGTAAATTATTCTGTGGGTGTCTCATTATGGTTATGATTTGTATAGAGGAAGTGTTTGCAACTGATATATTTTTTACTGCTGGCCCTCTAAGATTTAGAAATAGTGTGTGTCCATATTCCAAGATTGGTCTACATATTGATTTGTATATTTTTGTCGCTCTTTTTATGGTTCTTCCTTCTTTCTTGTAAGTTAAAGGTCGAAAGTATTAAGCTTGACCAATTGTTTTACTTTTAATAGTTTTGGTATACTTTATACAATCACAGTTGAGACAGCAAAAAACCGAATTCCACGCAAACCAAAGGCGGCTTCTTTGTTAGGCATGGGCGGAGGGATAAAAATTTAATAGAGCAGTTATATTAAATTAATTATTAATTTACATATCTATGATAAAAATGTTGATTTTTATTTAAAGTAAAAGTTTATACACAGCCAGTTGAGAGGATATTAGTTTTGTAACAAGCCAAATTTGAAATTAAATAAAACAATTTTATTAGATTATTGAGTACCTACTACAAAAATGTGTTTTCCTTTTCATTATCGCTATCAGTGTTTTCAGAACTTGATTCGTCATTTGTATTTATAATGATTGGATATTTTCGTGGTAAAACACAGTATTCCTGCTCTTTTTATTTGACGTGGGATACATATTTTTATTTTATACAAGTTTTTTTGTGTTTCTTTTTGGTATTTCTATATTTTTGTTCTTTTTAAATTTTATTACTTGTTTCTCTTTGGTGCTGTTCTTTGGAATTTTGGTTTGTTGTCGAGAATGGTATGATGCGTTGTCCATTACTATCGCCAAATTTGGTTTATTATTAGGCAAAAGTTGCTGTTTTCCTTTTTCAAATAGTTCGGCCGTCATGTCTTCATGATAATCCGCCGAAGATGGCTTTATGCTTATAGCGGATAGCAACAAAGCATTCTGTACAAAGCCGTTCTCAGTTCCAGCATGTTATATTACAATTCATTTTCTCCTAGAACATGGAGCCCTAAAACTTCACTTATTGCTATTATCCACCCAGCCATATTGGAAAACATTATTGGTGTCAAACCAGGCTTCGTCGAGGTAAAGTATGCCCCTATTTGCTTCACGGTATTCTTTTATCTTACGCGGGTAATCTTGCCTAAGTGAAACAATACCTTAAAGTACAAATAAACTTATATTTATAATCAGGATGGTATTTTTGTTTCTGCTCCACCATTCCTAAAGTTGGAACTTTATTACTAAGTCGTATATAACGTGACAAATAAACTCCTTGGCACCCGTATTAATTTTTTAAATTAATTTTTTATCTTTTACCGGGTAACCATAAATATAGTGTAAAGGCTGCTAATAAATAATACCTAATAAAAATACAAATTTGATATTGGGCTAGGTTAAAGAATAATAATGAGTGCATATAAAACTAAAACTTCTTCCTATTTTTTTAAATTGCCACCTTTGCCGTGTACCAATTTGGTAATTGTGTTTTAAATATTTTTTTCAGTTTTGGTCCCCTTGTTAAGCTACGCTTACGGCTTTCATAATTTGCCTAAACTAAAATTTTCGCTCAACCAATTACTGCAATAAATCTGGTTTAATGGGGTTATTGTAATGTTTTTTTATTTTATTTTGTTTTCTTAAAAATTACTTTAACGTACCCTTATGATTTGCACAATTTGTAGAAATTAAGACATACGTCCAATCAGTGATTTTATATAATTAAGTTTAATTGAACTATTATTTTCTTTTAATGTTTTTTTTTAATGGCCGCCAAAATGCTATTTTATTTTTAAATTAAAAAGTAGAATTGTCCAACAATAATTATAAACTTAAAAACAAACAAACACACAAACTGATTTACCTCACACAGTAAATAAAAACGTTTATCAAAAGCCAAATTGGGCACCTAAAACATAAAGTAATAAATAATAAAAATAAATATGTGACGACACTGTCAAATACTCGCAGGTGCATACGTTCTGAAGAAAGCTAAATAGTTTTTATCCCGCCTTAAAATCTCCAACCAATCTCACTACATCAAATTCGAATTACTCCAATAAGATTTATTCCCGTCTGCCATTTTGCATGACAGACTCGTCAAATCCACGTTGGCCCCCTACGAGGAAAGATCAACTATGATATAGGCTATTTTTGTCAATGGGTTACGTGGTAAATTAATAATACCCCAATTATTGTGTTGTCTCAATTAGGATTGTATAAAGTTTATGTTGGTTAAAGTTTAGCTTGGGATCTAACTCTATGCCGAGATATTAGGCAGTAGGTTTTGATCTGATCGGTCGGTTAAAGACGCGAATTTGAGGTGAATTAGTGAAACTTTTATATACTATGAAGAACTATTCTGTCCTTGCACAATACAGGGTTAGTAGAAACAACCGGAACGGTGGATTATCTCAGCAACTGTCAAACATAAATGAACCAAATTTGGTGCGAAGAGGTAACTGAATATGAAGAATTTAAAAATTGTATTTGCATGGTTGCCAAATTTATAGTTTTCTCTGTATGTTAGGAAATTTTAAAAATTTAATAGAATATTCTATTTTTTATTATTGTAATCAATCGCTTGTATCAACTTTATTATGATCTGATATTATTGTATTTTTACGCCTGTTAATCTTAAAAGATATGGCATCAAGCTTAAATACACAAACGACCAGGTATATTTAAATATAACAAAAACGAAGCAAACAAAATTCGTTAAAATTGGTACAGGGGAGTAACTGGACATTTTAAATTCGGGAATTGCATTTGCAATCTTTTATAAATAAATTTTCTTATTTCCATTTCTAGACTTGTTTTTAAAAAATTTTGAAAACGGCGCAAAAATGATATTCACGAGTTTAAAATGTCCAGTTACTACCCTGTATCAATTTTGACGAATTACGGTTGAATCCTTTTAGATAATTAATAATACCTATACTCTGTTTCGTTGCAAGCGGTAGTAATAAATCATTTAATTTTATGGCAATTAGCTTTCTGTGTTAGTCCGAGTATCAATATTTTTCTTGAATTCTACCTCTAATGTACTGATAAGGCATCATAATTTTAGGCCGGCAGACTTCACTCTAATATTCGTCAACCTTTGGGTCAAATACAAAGGAATAACAGGTGTTTGCTCGTATTTACGTGCGAATAATGTGATAAAAACCTTGACAGTGGCGGTGCGCTTGAGTTTAATTTTGGAAACTTGAATGAAAATCATGTTTCTTTTATATGTGTAAAAATTTATTTTAAAATTTATAGTATATCAATATTGTACAGTTGGTATAATTATAGTTAATAATAAGTATTTTATTAAGAAAATAATACACATTAAAAATGCATAGTCAAAAAATAATTATTTAAATTATAATCTATACCTAATTAAATATGCTACATAATCTACATCTAGTTATTCACATTCTTCCATATCTGACATACTATCACTACTTGAGTTATATAAGTCTATTTGTATGATTAGAGGTTCAACAGTTGTATCTATACAAAGACCTCATTTTTTATTCTACTTCTAATACATGGTCGACACATTTTTTCCAGTTTTCTGGGGAAGCATTAGATAAGGCAATTTGAAATAGTTTTTTACATCTACTAGTTTAAACGTAGTGTTATTTCTGGCTACTTCACCTTTCACTTGTGCGTAGCGTAGATGTAAGTTCTATGGGGTTTAGTTCGCAGTGATAAGGTGGCAGCCGATATACAGTTATATTTTGTTTCTTAGCTATTTCATCAATTACAAAACGTGTGTACTTAGCTTTATTTGTGGCGACTTCACTTTTTACTAGCTGCAACAACTCTAGTTTAACACTATCTGTAAGATGTTCAATATTTTGCTGCATTAACCAGGATTGAATGTCTTTTTTGAGTCAGAATAAATTTGGAACACGATTTACTTTTTTGGAGTGGTAACTTGCATTATCATATATATAAAATTTATAATCCTTATTTGACGCAATTCGGTGTATTTCTACCTATTATTTGCACAGAGACTGGTGCGCCTGTGGTTTACAACCTTATAACCATCCCGAGACATTTTTATTGCTATCACTTACAACGAAATAGAGTATAGCCGTTTTTGTATTAATTAAAAAAACATATTGTCACATCTCCAAAATTGCCAGAAGTAAAAAACGATAATATTGGGTCATAATAAAGTTAATACAAGCAATTGATTACAATAATAAAAAATAGGGTGTTCCTTTAAAAATTTTAAACTTCCCTAACCCTACAGAGAAAACTATAAACTTGGCAACCTTGCAAATATTTTTTCTTAATTCCTCATGGTCAATTACCCCTTGGCACAAAATTTGATTTATTTATATTTGACGGTTGCTAAGATAATCCACAGTTCCGGGTTTTTCTACTATCCCTGTATAATAAAAGTTTAAAGGTTACCTTTATATTAAATACTTTAATATTTTATTTCTTTTTTTTTATCTTTGGACAAACCACGAAGGCTAAAAGCCTAAATACTAACGTACCGTGGGTGTCTTAAGCGAGGTAAGAGGGAGTTTGTTGACACGAGACTTAAATACTTGAAGATTTGGGGGAAGGAAAGACCTCCGCGGGCAGCAGGTTCCACAATCTAGAAACTCTAGGAATAAAAGAACGAACAAAGTGAGAAGTTCGGGGCCTGTCCAGTTAGACCGTATAGGGATGTATACTGGACAATTCTTCAGAGCAGAAGCCATGGACGTACCTATAAAAAGCGATACATCCCCCACAGCCCGACGATGGGCAAAAGAGGGAAGCCTTTCTGTAAGTGAAGGATTATTAATGAGACGAATAGCTCTTCGTTGAATAGAATCAAGAATGCTTAGGGTTGTGGGGGACGCCATGCCCAAGATATGGAAACAATATTCCAAGGGAGGTCGGTTTTGGGACACATATAAAGTGTATAAATTAGAAGGGGAAAAATACTTTTTGGCTCGAAAGAGAAATCCAAGCTTTTTTGAAGCTGCCGTGGCTATACATACAATGTGTTTATGCCAGATAAGGTTACTTTCAAATGTGACGCCCACAAGATTGAAGGTGTCTTTGCTCTGTTAAAGTAATCTAAGCTTTAATTATATTGTGCAAGGACAAAATAGTTTATCATAGTATATAAAAGTTGTAATTTTTTTAGAATGTTCAATAAACTTTTTTATTTTATTTTCGAGAAAAGCCAAATAATATGTTGTTTAAACGTAGTCTCCCAGAAAAGAAATAAAGCATAAAATACGTATTCCTTACCAAAAAATTTTGCATGACAGACAGTCTGGATTTCGCCACAAAAGATCTACAGCAGATCTTCTTTCCTTCGTATCACACTGTTAGAATAAATCTCTTGAGTTTCTAGATGAGTCCCAGATCGTTACTCTTGATATATCCAAAGCTTTTGACCAGGTCTGGCATGCCACACTTCTTAATAAACTTCCCTGCTATGGTCTTTCAACTAACCTCTGTACTTGGCTCTCTAGCTATCTATCTGATCGACGTATATCAGTTATTGTGGACGGACATTCATCAAGCTTTCACCAAGTAAATGCGGGAGTCCCTCAGGGCTCAGTTCTGGCACCAACATTGTTTCTTCTTCACATCAACGACCTTCTCTCGTCCACAACTAATCCTATTCATAGTTTCGCCGACGATAGTACCCTTCACTCCAGTTTTCAGGTTCCTAAACCCATCACTAAACCTGATTTGGAAAACAAACGCAGAGCGATGCAGATATCTCTTTCACAGGATCTTAATTTAATATTGGATTGGGGCGTCAAAAATCTCGTCCATTTTGATGCATCCAAAACACAATCATGTTCCTTGTCGCGAAAAGAGTCATCAAATACTCATCCTGTTCTTATGAGCGGGCAAGTTTTACAGAGAAAAGACACCTTCAATCTTGTAGGCGTCACATTTGAAAGTTGCCTTAACTGGCATAAACACATTGTATCTGTAGCCACGGCAGCTTCAAAAAGCTTGGATTTCTCTTTCGAGCCAAAAAGTATTTTTCCGCTTCTAATTTATACACTATATATGTGTCCTAAATCCGACCTCCCTTGGAATATTGTTCTCATATCTGGGGCATGGCGTCCCCCACAACCCTAAGCATTCTTGATTCTATTCAAAGAAGAGCTATTCGTCTCATTAATGATCCTTCACTTACAGAAAGGCTCCCTCTCTTGCCCATCGTCGGGCTGTGGGGGATTTATCGCTTTTTATAGGTACTTCTATGGCTTCTGCTCTGAAGAATTGTCCAGTATAGTTCCTCCACTCACGGTTCCCAACAGAGAAACTCGTGGTTCCGCGCGTATGCATCCTTATACGGTTCAACTGGACAGGCCCCGAACTTCCCATTTCGTTCTTTCTTTTATCCCTAGAGATTGTGGAACCTGCTACCCGCGGAGGTCTTTCCTTCCCCCAAATCTTCAAGTATTTAAGTCCCGTGTCAACAAACTCCCTCTTATCTCCCTTAAGACAGCCACGGTACGTTAGTATTTAGGCTTTTAGCCTTCGTGGTTTGTCCAAAGATAAAAAAAAAAATTGTGTTTTAATTTGGCAATAATATTTATGGAATTAAGAGCGGTAGCCAAAAAGAAGTCAGAAATTTGTAGGGGTTGCCAAGATGTGTATAAAAATAAAAGACTTTTTGACAACCAACAACAAAAACAAAATGTCCTCATTATCGTAAAATCCTTAATTTTATTGTCTGTTATAGCGATTTTCCTGTATCGTGGCCTTTTTTATTACCATAACAGTCACATAATTTAGAATAGCCAATTTTAATTTAATTGGAGCATCCAAATGTTGCAAAAACAAATCTTAAATGAACCAAAAATTATACGTTATCAGCGAAAATATATACAGTGTGTCTAATAAAGTTGGAACCATATGGAAAACTTTTTAATTATTTATCTTTATTCATTTTAGGAAAAAAAGTTATTCTTTATAAAAAGTCCTGACTGGTCTAAAACTTAATATGTAATTAACATTTTTTTTTAAATCTTATACGAGATATGTCAAAAAATATGAATTCTGTTTAAGAGTGAAGTACCTTTATTTTTGACAAAATTAAAAGATTATTTACGGTTTTTTTAACTTTTTTTTATCTTTTGACATTCCACGAAGGTATATGCCTAAATACCAGAGTACCTTTGGTGTCGGGTTATTAGATGTTTAACCCATCTTTCCTCCTGTTCCGTCAACGTTGTCGAAGTACTGAAACATGCAGTTATGCATTTCACAGTACCTTTTAGACAACGCGGTAGTGCCACCACGGTCGTTATTTTTAAATAACTACTACCTAAATATGTCATCCCCCGTTGGGGATCGAACCGGCGCGCGGCGACCTCTGGCTTCGAAGATCAAAGCTCTGTCCACTGCGCCACGTGGGCGACATATTTTTTGACTTATCCCGTATAAGAATATAGGATTTAAAAAATAATAATAAAATTGATTAATATGCATATTGAGTTTTAAATTATGCAGAACTTATAGAGAATAACTTTTTTTTTTTTAATTAATAATAAAAACCTTTCCATATGGTTTTAACTTTATCAGATTCACTGTCTCTTAAACGATTTTAAAGTCAACAAAATTACAACTAAAGCAAGCTTAAATATACTGGGTCAAGCATGTTTAAAGTGGGTAATTCACACAGAGATTTGGATCATAAATTAATTAAAATAATTAGAAGGAGGTGGTACGGGAGGTGACGGTACTAAACTCAAGTGACCACATTTTTAAACTTTTAAATCGGGACAAGAGAAATCAGAGTACTTTTTTTTGCTTTTGTCCGCAAAATTTTTGTGAACAGCAAAAAAAAACAAAAAAAAGATCCTTACCTTTTATTACACTGTATTAGCCCTCTACAAAACAATAACTAAAATAACTTAACCTATTTACATGCGGTCCCACCCCAAGTCGGGACTTTTTCCAAAAAATCGGTAATTTTCGGAAATCGTAGGAACGCGGGACAATCCTCCAAAAAGCGACACTGTCCCGCCAAAATCGGATGTGCGGTCACTTTAAAGTAAATTATATTTTGGGCCTGGGCCCGCAAAGGTCTTTACTCCCCCTCCCCTAGCCTTAATGTATTTATGTCCTGTGTCAAGCTTCCTCTTTCCTCGGTTTCCACGGTACGTTAGTATTTAGGATGGTTAATTGTTCAAAGATAAAAATAACTTTGTATTGATAATTAATATCTAGTAAGTAACACAGGTTCACTTTTTAACCTAAAAAATACATTTCTTATTGTGATAACTAGAGTTACGGACTTTTTAAACCAATAAAATACATTTGATTTTCACGTGTTTTTCTTAATTTAAAGTGGCCAAGTATAGTAGTTTTTTTTGCTATAAGTATTTTGATTATTTTTTTTTTATTTTCTTTTCCTTTAAGTTGATTTTTCTGTTTTTCTTTAATGACGCTTCTATATGGGGGATTTAAAAGCACAATAATGTAGTAAATGGTCGAATAAAAAATGGGTTAATCGACCAAAATACCTTTTAGGATCAGAGAACAAACGTCATCACAAGACCCTTTTTATATGGGGCACATGTAAAATAAAATTTGATCCTGAATTTTAAAAGGTTTCACCTTCAATGACAAGATCTCTTTGGATATCTTTTACCTTTGGATTTCTATTTCGTTTTTTGCTTACGTTACCTAAACCAATTTTTTGTCTGGTGCTTTTTTATTCAGTTAATTAAAAGTTAAAGCTATTTTTAAAGCAAGCTTTTATTTAAATGCACTTAAAAAATAAAATAAACTTTTTTATAAAAATATAGCGTTATTACACAATTTATATCTTATAAAAGCTTGTCGCAAAATTTACGTACTTTTATTTACTTAGTTTAAAAATTAAAAAGGGTAAAAGCAAATAAAAAGAGTTATTAAGTTTATTTGTTTATTTACTACTCAGGTAAATCTCGCGACAAGCTTTTATATCGTATAAATTGTGTAATAACGCTATAATATTTTACTGAATGATTTAAAGAAAAGGTTACTTTAATAAAAAAATTCCCATTATTAGTATTTTTATTTATAAAATAAAATCCTTCTGGATTATCAGCTTTAAAAATCAATAGACACTTTTTTTTATAATACTTGTACTTAACTTCTTAATTAACTCTGAAGAAGGCGCGCGGGGGTCACATTCACCCCCAGCTTTGTCAATTTTGTAATAACTTTAAGATTTTTACAATTAGAAAACAAATCTCTAGGTACTTTCCTAAAACCCTGTTAGGTAAATGCTTATAACAAAAACCACAAAAATTCAACACAATTTATTCAAAAATTTACGTTTCTTGTGCGTGGGGATCACGCGCCTGCCGACGTTACAGTTTCGAGTATATCGAGTTACGGGAAGTTCAGGAAGTTGAAACAGATGTATTTTATTTGTCCCCGACAAAAGGACAATAGGACATCAAACATCAGATAAAAACAATTTGTGAGCAATGCCTAGTGTTATATTTCTGAAAACATAAGAACTTCAATGAAAAACGTAAAGGGATTTTCCATTTTTAACGCTAGATGTTTGACAACAGAGCGCAGGACTAAGGCAAGAATTATACAGCCGTTAAATTTCGGCGAAGTACTCAGTCAGTAGTGATATTATACTATGAAACGCTACACGATTGAACAACGCGTAGAAAACGTTAAAACTTATTATCAAAATTAGTGTTTGGTTCGCGAAAACGTTTCGTGCACTGCGTTTAATTTATGATATTTCTACCTAGGCCTCTGCGATTTACTTCCGTTGGATTTCTTTTGTGGGACTACATTAAATCTCAGTATATACAAACCACAAACACTTACCGCCCTAAAGGCCAACATAACTCGCACCATTGGTAAGATTGGGCAAATTGGGAAAATTTGTATCAAAATGTCATCGAAAATTGAATCTCAGGATTTGAACGACTGAGCGTAATCGCGGCGACTATTTGACTGATTTAATTTTAAAAACTTAATGTCATCAAATATGCTGTAAAATAAAAATTTAGCAATTGCAATATAATTTTCATAATCTGTTTTATTTTCATTCAAAGATAAAGCACTAAAAATGGAAAAACACTTTATTTAGGTAAACTAAGACTTTATTCTATTCATGCACATATACATAGGTACAATAGTGTAGGGGTAAATATATTATTTACAGGCTGGATTAAGTATTACATATATATATATATATATATATATATATATATATATATATATATATATATATATATATATATATATATATATATATATATATATATTAGGTGCTTCATTTGAAACGAATATTTTTTTTTCCGCTGACACATGAAAATTCGGTTCTTCACATCGAAAAGAAAATTCCCTGAAAATTTGAGCCCTTAATTTTAACTTTAAGAACTTCCTCTCTTATCTTCGATTGTTTCCCATTTAAATAACATGGAAATCATTGTTTTTTTTTCATAGTTCACTTTGGTTTTATGATTTTGCGTTGCGATCGGTCACAATCTGTAGTATATTAGAGACTTTTTAAAAGTGTCTACAAACATTTTTCTGTGGCTTGAACTGTCTCGTCAGCATCGTTCTCGAAAACCAAATTTTTACAAAAATTGTTACATTTTCTTTATTATCGGGGTAAGGGCTAAACTGACAGAAAAAAGTTAAATAAAAATTTGTAGGAAATTTAATTTTCCACAAAAATGCCTCTTTCCATATTTTGCCAAAGTGCGCAGTTTACTAGATAAATTCGGGTGAATGTATTAAAAATTAAAAAATTATTTAAATTTTAAGTTCTGTTGTATTATATCTTAAGATTAACTAATAATCGAAGAAGTTTATAATTATTTTCGATATAATTGACTTTATAAAATAATTATTTAATTTTTCCAAACAAACAAAAATAGATCTTACGGTCAATAGATAAACAATACAGTAAATGATCCATATTTCATATAATTCTCTATAATGATGATAAAATAAAATTTGAGACAAAAAATTATATTATTAACAATTTGATAAAATGAAAACATATTTACAATGCACTTTTGGAGCAAGATGGATAATTTTTTCTATGTTCATGAACGATCTGTAAAATACATTGCTTCTGATCTTCATCACGTGTTAAACAGTCGTTGTATTTTTGAATAAGAGCAACTCCTCTTTCTGCAGTATCATTAACTGTTTTTAAACAAGTAAATGTTTTCAAGCATTTTTCATAATCAGGATTTGTTTCCCAGTAGTCAGGATCATTATTAATAAATTCATAAGACAATCCAAACGATTCGAAAATAAAAAGAGACTTTTTAGAGACGAAATCACCGATATGTTTATTAGCTATTGAATCAAAGTCTTTTTTTATATTTAAGCGCTTGTCTTCGGTAGGAACAGATTCTCGATTTTTAAGTGACTCCACAATCTTTAATTTATCTTCTCTAGCCACGTCAGGATCAAAAGAGATAAACAGGCAAGCTGTTCGTGTAAGTACCAAAGATGATTCGATAATTTGTCAAGAGCAGCTTCTGCGATTTTGTTATTAATTTTTTGTACTGCAAAAGTTTTTTAAATAATTTCAAATCACTATAAGGTGCTTTTATTGCACTTGGGGCTGTAAACCACGCCTCAACGTAAAATAAAATCAAAAAAATACATATTTCACGCAAAGTATTAACTTCAGAAGCTCTCATTGAAAATTGGCTCCTAAACATATACATTTTTAAACAGTACAGAGCTTTCGCAAGCCATCTGGCATGATGTATCGCACCAGGGACTTTAAAGGTGACTTCATCGCTTGGTACACCGCCCAAAAATGTTTTACAGAGTGTCAAAAACTCTTTATAGTCATCACGGGGTTGGTGAATCTATAAAAAATGAAATTAGAAACGTTATATAAATTCGTTTGTGTCAGTTAAAGAGAATTTAATCAAAAGAAATTGTGTTTTAACTTTGTTCAAATTTTAATACAAGTAACTGTACCTGAAACTGGCTTTCAATGAAAATTAGTTTCTCATTTTTTATTTCATCCAATATTACTTTTATATTTTCATCGTCTATTCCTGCTTCATACTTAGTTTTATCAATTTCACCCCACTCATTTTGAAATCGTTTAAAAATCGGTAGGCTTGGACTATTCGAAGCGGGCCAAGCAACTTCAGTCACGTTTTTCAAAATTATTTCGAAGATGTGGTGACGACAAGCAAGATAAATCACATCTTTATTTAATTTTTCTTTCAATAAAGTGCATGTGCCTCTCAAAACACCTACAATTTTATATGTAATAAAATAAATGATTGCATTATAATTAAAAAATAAATTGATTTGTGGTCGACGAGTAATTAGTTTTTGAAGCAAAAAGTTTTTCATCAATAATTGTGCACTGACAAAAAATTGAAATTGACTGAAGAGAAGAAACCTTGAACCAAGAATGTCATTTGAATCTTGAGTCAAGATATAACTTTTCGTTTGAGTATATTTTTCTTTCGTCAAGAATTTTTTCTATTGACTCAAGAATATCATTTTTTTCAAATGACATTCTTGGTTCAAGGTTTTTCTCTACAGTCAAATTAACTTTTTATCAGAGTGCAAGATAGTAACATGATTGACAATAATATTTAAATTATATAAGATTGATTTTATTAATAGAGTTAATTTACCAGTGTTGACGGCGGTTGTATCAAAACTCATCGCTTTGATTTTATCCAATAAGTCCCATTGATTGAGAGTCTGATAAATAATTTCAGCTTGATTAAAACCGGTAGCTGTATCAAGCATCGGTACACCAAGTAATTGTTCGGTATTTACACCCGTAACTAAGATTGGAAGTCTTTCAACTTTAGTTGTTTTAGTACATTCAGAAAGCTGCTTACCATACCAATGAACAGTTAAATTTTCAGCAATGTCTGCACTATTTTTTAATTCTCCAATAATTTCTTCTCTGAATTGAATTCGGTTTCTATGAATTGTTGAATAGCTCAGGTTAAAGTCATCAATGTTCAAACCAAGACCTTTCAAGAAAGCAGAAAAAAGGTACATGGCCTGCCTATCAGTAATCTGAGTTCTATCTAATGTTGAAATTAAATCTGGAGGTAATATATCAATTTTTTTTTGCCTGAGGTAATTCATTTTCAAAGTCTGAAATAGTCCTTTTCAATTCATTAATAGTTGAAGTGCTACTTTGGCTACTTGTAAGGCCTGATGAGGAAGATTGACTTAATTTTTGGCTTAAATCTAAAAAAATATAAAAATAATTAGTTACATTTTGAATTATACAATTATTATTACAATTAATCAAAGACAAAGTTAAATTTTTGAGAATGCAAATTAATTATATAATTATGAATAACAATTGAATACAAACGTTACTATTTTAATGAAATATATAAAAAAAACTTACTGTTTTTATAATCATCACTTTCTGCTTCTTGCTCATTTATGATAAGTGAATTATCAAGAGTTTGTGGTTCATTATTGGTCTCATCTATTAACGGCACACATCTATAACTTCCTTTTTCTTGACTTTTCATTAAAAACGATTTTATATTAGGAGGTAAGTTGTCAATTTCAGTACAACTTGCTATGTCAAATAATGAGTCTAATTTAATCTTAAAATCTTCAACCTTTTTATGCTGTCCTAACGATTTTTTATCTTTTGAAGAATTCTTCTTTAAGTTTTGATAATTTTTGTAAAAGTTTCTAATTTTTTGATAGAATATTGTGAGCGACTAGTCGGAATTAAAAAATAAAGCCAAATATCATTTAATTCACTAATCACTTCAGTGGCACTTTGTCTGATAGTTAACTTCAGAAGCTGATGTTTATATAGAAAAAGATTTAATACTTCTCGATGTGTTGGTAATTTATTATTATTCAACTTACTAATTGCAAAACCGACTAAATAATTAAACGTTTTTTGACCGATTTTCTTACTCATGATTGTATAAACGTAGGAAAAAAATACAATGAAATTACTGCTTAATTCAGAATTATTTTGGAGGTTATGTTTTAACGTCAATGACACATAAAAAGCACAAGAAGAAATGGAAACAAAAAATAGATAAATTTAGTAAAAAAATGAATAACGTAGATTAGAATATTGAAATTTAATTGTTAAGTATAATTTATTATATAGACGGGCCTCCGTCTATATACTGTGGTTCAACATTCGTTATCGCTGGGTCGGTGTTGCTTTTTGTCAGAAAAAATTCATTACAAAAAAACGGTAAAAGATAGAAAGTTGAAATTTTTAGGAAAAATTGGCCACTTAATGGGCCAACTGTCAAAAAAATTTCGAAACAATTGAAGAAAGTTAAATACAGGGTTTGGCAAAAATGTGGCTTTTCAAAAATCGAGATGAGCGTAATCAATTATCCATCCAGGGTTTTATTTATCGAAACGAAATTTTGCAGACAGGTCAGAAATGGTCCCCGTCAGAACCCTATTGTTTTTGGTTTCATTCGGATAAATAGAAAAAGTTATTTACATTTTTGTAAGAAAAAATTGACTGATTTTGGGCCGTAATAACTCGAAAACGGTTTTACTGATCGATATGCGGGTAATGGATTATGAAAGATCGTTTTTTAAACACAAAGTCCCCAAATGGTCTTTTGTTTAAAATATTTTATTTTTTGGGAGAATTTTTTAAATGAAAAAAATGACAAAAATTTGGAAATTTTCGCATGTTTTTATTTTTTTCTCAAAACTGTGACATTGAATTCTAAAAGCGCAGACGTCATTGGATTCTTCTCAAAAAGTTTTATAAAATGAGATATCAAGCATAATTTTACTATTTATACAGCGTGTTTTATAAAGCTTGAAAATTTTGATTTTTTTTAAAAATGGGACATTTTTTACATTTTATTTTATTGCAAAAAACTATTTTAGCTAAAGTTTTGAAATAATTTTGGCATAATGTCCACTATTTTCCCTACAACATATCAAAATTTCAAGTCGCTAGGGTAAATACTTTTAAAGATATGAATTTTTGAATTTGACTAAAAAGTGCCGATTTTGACCTAAAATTGTCGCTTTATTAATTAAAATTATTAAAAACCTATGCGCCATCCTTTAGATCGTTTAATCGTCTTTCAAAAACCCATTTATAGTTTTTCTCCACAACACTTAGAAATGGGTGAAATATACGTTACAAAAAAAATACAAATTTTTGCCCAAAAATCGCGATTTTTTCGTTAGTCAAAATCGCACAAGGCGGCTTTTGGTTTGCTTTGGCGATAGTGTTTTTAATTCCCTATTGAAATCGACAAGGCTTAGATTAAAATTTATTGAGCTGTCAGTTGACTTTAGCTTGGTTAAAATTGATTGATTTTTTCGTAATATTAAAAAAATACAGCATACAGGTTGAAAATAAGGCTTGAATCGGAAAGTTTGGATTTTTTTACGTCTATATCCTGCATTTTACATTAAAATATACCCGATTTTAATACAAAATCTTTAGCTCGCTTAGAAATGCTGCCAAGGTACATATACAAGGAAGTGTCTCAAGTATCTAAAGGTTGTAGTTAAGCTGTGTCTAAAGTATGAAATTTTCGCGTTCGTTCTGCCAAGTAATTTTAAGGCGATCCGGTCTTTAACATAGGTATTATGCATACGTATAATAATTTATGTACAGGATGTTTATAATTTTAATATTTTTGAATAATAAAACTGTATATACCATGTAAGTCATTTTTATGTAGTAAGACGATTTTTGGAAATAAATTTATTAGTGAAAATTTCGAAAAACAATGTATGTGACCATATACAAGTTGGAAAAAAATTTTTTTGACAGTTCGAAATTTCCCCTCACCTCTCCGCCATCTTAAAATATCGTATCTTTTGAATAAAAAATCACACAAGAAAAAAATTGACACCAAATTGTAGATCTGGAAAAGTTATTAAAGAAATATATTTTTAAATTTTTTTCGCACGCTTGCTCTAGCGTGCAGAAAGTAAAATAAAATCTATTTAAATTTAAATTGTTTGTAGCATCTTTATTTTTGGAGATATCGAAATGAAATTTTAACAGTAGACATATATTATGAAGTACCATTTTTTTATTAAAAAAATATTATACAGAGTGTTACGAAAAATAGTTATCCTAATTTAAAAATTAAAAATTTGATATTTAATTTTAGCGTTACTGATGTAACTAGAAAAATAATATTTGCCATACTTATGTACACTTATATGAAATTTTTAAAAAATATAAAATTTTTATACAGGGTGATTCCATAAGAAGATAATTGGGAAAGTGTAAAAATGGAAAAAGTGATATTTTAACGTTATTAATTATTTTACAGCTTTAAAAAAATGGAATATAGCTACTTAGATAGCTATTAAAAAAATATAGAAAATATTTATACAAGGTGAGCCAAAAGATTGTACGTAACTTTTAAATTTAAAAATTAAATTTCATATAGTTCTTTTATTTATTAACTTATCAAAACAAATATTGAATAAAAAATGTATAAAGACACATACTTTTTTAAAATAATTATTTTTAGTATACAGGGTGTTTCAAAAAACTAATATAATTTTTTTTGAACAAAAATATAAAAATGTCTTACGTTTTTATTTATCAATAGAATTAAATAAATTTTTACCTTAAGAGATATGCATAGGTGTACAATATAAAAACATATAATTTAATTATACAGAGTGTTTGAAAAAAGTATTAGTATTTTTTAAAATTTCGTTTAAAAACTATTTTTTTTTAAATTTATTAGGTATTAAAGATATTTTTATAAAATGTTAATTTAAATACACATTTTTAAAAACAGCAAAAATAATGTATATATATATAACTTTTATACCGGGTGTTGCAAAAATAATATATAGTAATATAGTACCTTTACAAAAAAAAGTTTAAATATTATTTTTGATGGTAATTTTGTAATCTAAAAAAATACTTATATGGATAAGTCGTAATTATACAAATTTATTAAAAGATACAGAATAATTCCAAAAGAAATTATTATAAAAAAATACAAAATATATAAATTGTTATAACTCTTTAAAATTTAAATATAACAATTTAAAAAATTACGATTTATGTAGAATCTTGAGTACTTTTATGTCATAACTATAAATGATATACAGGGTGTATTAAAAACATTAAATATTTTTTTTTATTTTAAAATTAAAAAAAATACAATTTTATTTATGACTAGGTAATGATTAAATTATGGTGAATGATATGTATGGTAGGAAACAATATTATTTTTTATATAAAACTAATACACGATGTTTTAAAACTGTATAACGTATTTCAGCCAAATCGGTGTTGGGCCGTCTATAACCCTTCTTAGTCCGAAGGAGTGAGAGAATATAAATATCGTAAAAAAATCAATAGTATTTAATTGTGTAATATGTAACAGACTTAGTGTAGTTTTGCTTAGTTTAAAAGGTTGTAAAAATGTGTTTGTTTTTTTTCTGTTTATTTAAATAAGCGCAAGCAAAAGCTTTGTATAGTCAGTTTAATTTTGATCACTTGGCTATATTCGCTTAAACAGCAAAGCAATCACTGAAGTAAAAACAAAAGAAATACTATAGTAACATTTCGTTTCCGTTACCATAGTTACGTACCATTATTAAGCTGTTTGTAAATAAAAAGGTGTAAAACAACGAATTTTTTTTTGTACGGGGTGTTTCTGAATGGTATGTAAATTGAAAGAATACATTTTTAGTATGTTTTTTTAAGTAAATCGGTGGACAAACATCAGGACCATCTATATATTTCTTGTTTAGTTTATTTTACTTTTAGTTTATTACCGCGAAGGTGAAATGTGTGTAAGTAGAACGTCCAATGTAAGTAACAAAACGTCTGAGATTAGGATAATTTCAATCAGAGCTTACTTCATGAAAGCTTTTGTAAGGTTAACAGTGCCGTATTAATTTTTTTATCGAAAATAATTATTATCTTCTTCGATTATTAGTTAATCTTAAGATATAATACAACAGAACTTAAAATTTAAGTAATTTTTTAATTTTTAATACATTCACCCGAATTTATCTAGTAAACTGCGCACTTTGGCAAAATATGGAAAGAGGCATTTTTGTGGAAAATTAAATTTCCTACAAATTTTTATTTAACTTTTGTTCTGTCAGTTTAGCCCTTACCCCGATAATAAAGAAAATGTAACAATTTTTGTAAAAATTTGGTTTTCGAGAACGATGCTGACGAGACAGTTCAAGCCACAGAAAAATGTTTGTAGACACTTTTAAAAAGTCTCTAATATACTACAGATTGTGACCGATCGCAACGTAAAATCATAAAACCAAAGTGAACTATGAAAAAAAAACAATGATTTCCATGTTATTTAAATGGGAAACAGTCGAAGATAGAGAGGAAGTTCTTAAAGTTAAAATTAAGGGCTCAAATTTTCAGGGAATTTTCTTTTCGACCGAATATATATATATATATATATATATATATATATATCATAATACCTAGCTGCAAGACAACAAGAAAGGACGAATTTCTAATAAACTTACACTCCTTTTGGTATAATAAATATCTTAAGGGGAATTACGTTATTTTAGTTTCATTTCATGTTTCCAGGCCAAATGTTAAAATTCTGTTAGAAGTAAATAGAATATAAAATATTATATTTATTTATTTTTTAATAAAAAGGGTCTAACTACGATGCCCATTATTGGGTTCATATAATTTATTTTAATTAATTTATGGAAAATTAGGCAAAGTATATAGTGTACTCAACACACAACTTTTTCATTTATTTATTCATACATTGAGGAAAATGCTCCAAACTTAAAAAATAATTAAGCAGTTAAAAAAACAAAACAAAAAGTAATTAATGGATGTTTACGGTGTGGGGGTATATTTAACCCCCGCGCGCCTACTTACGTAATAAAAAGCATGCGCAGTGTGAAATGTACCACTTTGTTTACATGGCATTTGATTATTCTCTATCTACCTGTTAGTTTTCTACAAACGTAGGCCCATCTTTCTTTCATGCATTGCCTATGAAGCTTTTAATTAAGCTAAAGTTGTATATAGTGGTGTAATTTCGTCAACTGTGGACTGATTTAAAAAAATCTTATATGGACACATTTTTGTGTTAAATTTTTTCGTTTAAAGTTGGCCCCTCCCCCACTAACCGAAACTTTAACTTGCTTCCGATAAAAAAAAAGAAACAAAAAACAACCTAGGGGGATATCTAAAGCAAACAGCTTCTGATCAAGGGTAAAAAAAATAGTAATATAAACTTGAGAGGTAGCAATCTAATTTAGATATATAACCCTAGCACATTTTTAGAAAACAAAGCGATAAATTGCCACCCCTTTAAATTCCCTTTTATCAAATTAACAGTTTTCATTTTCGACATGCAAATTTATTAATTATTAAAGAAAATTATTACCATTCCTTTATTATAATCTTAAATTCAATCTACAAATAAATAATTAAATTTCTGTTCTATTATTATTTCAAGCAATGCAATCTGGCATACACAGATTTAACAAAACGTCATTTTTAATTTAATTTTGTAAATTATTTTACAAAAATGTTTATTATGTACTAATAAAAGTATCCGGATAATAAAGGGTATTAGATAAACTAAATTGCATTAGTAAGCGTGTTAATAAATTCTCAAGTAATAATATTAAAATGGGGCGCCAGCCCTTTCCGAGAGGAGGTGTGGGTCAGGGCAGGTAAGAATTCCTATAATTCACACTAATAATTTGTATATTATATATATATATATATATATATATATATATATATATATATATATATATATATATATATATATATAGATTTTAATAATCTTGGACCTGACAACCTAATCACAAAAAAGATGACGTTCACAACCATGAAGCAGACGAACAAAAATTAAATAGATGCAATAAATGTTTCGTAAATTTAAAAATAGACCAACATTTTATTTCGATACCTTTACTTTAAAGAAAACATTTGCGCCCCGTTTCCCTATACGATTGTATTGACCCCAAAATCCCTGCGCCCCATTTACCTGTTCAATAAAACTTTAGTGAAGGTCTTGCCCCCCGTTTACCACCGCCGAGATGCTCTCTCTCTCCTAACGATTCCATATGTGAAAGAAACGTCTAAAAAGATTCGACGAAAAACCAAGAAACCCATAGAGCTGTCTGAAAGCATGAAATTTTTTTAACTAACTATAGTTTTTTAAAAATGTAAGTACTTTTGCAAATTTTAAAATTTGACATAAAATTTAATATGATTCACGAAAAAATTTTACAAAAACGGGATTTGCTTTTAAAACATAGATTTTTTAGAAGCGGGGTAACCAAAAACTTTAGTATTCTTCTCAAGGTCTTTTTTTTGACAAAGTGTTTTCTTTCGGGCCAATACCATTCAGTATACAGGGTGTTTCCTAGTTGCGGTAAGAAAATCTAAGGGTATATTTCTGAGTTAATTTTATAAAAAGAGTTTAAATAAACATAGGTAATGCTTTGTTTCTAAGATACAAGGTGTTAAATTTTAAAAAGAAAATTGGGTGTCCAATAATATCTTAAATATGCCTTATTCGATTTTAATACAATTTAGCTCTGGTATTTTGTAAAATAGGAAGTTAATTTAGCTCTAAACTAATTTTAGTTAATAAGACCAGTGGTGGAGAGGGACGCATATTAGCAAATATTATGTATGTGTATAATGTTTGCAACTTTTATAATTTGTCTGGATGACACACCTAAAAATACAACTTTTTTGTAACCTTATATTTTTAGGTAGTTTGCTTAGTTTCCCAAAAAAAAAAATTGCTAAACTGTAATATCCCGGACCATATAACAAACATTGGGGCATTTTTTTTCTTTTAAAAATTAAGTGTTATAACTTCTTATTAGCATTTATGTAATAACCACAATAAATGCCTAATTAAATAATGTTTATACCTAGTCTAACAAATTTTACTAAAAAAAAGTGTTTTGGAAATTTTTTGAAAAGTTTTACACTTTGTATTTTAAGGACGAAACATTAAGGAACCATGTTTAAATGATTTTTTTTCATAAAAATAATTTAGGAATACGCCGTTAAATTTTCTTACAGCAATTAGGAAACACCCTGTATATTTGAAGTGAGTTCCATATCTCGCTTTGTAGATCTAAAAAAAAATGAAATTCTTGATACGACCTTGATAAAATGTAGGACAAAATTGCGATTAAAGCAAAACATGTAATATTTTCCTTTTAATATATACCTTAACCCATATTAACACGCTTTTATTAGCTTGGGTTGTATCTATCTATCTATCTATCTATCTATCTATCTATCTATCTATCTATCTATCTATCTATGTAACGGAATCTTTGAGCCTAATTTTTACCAACTCCCAGCGATTCAATTTCTTTGAAACTTTGCACACGTATCAAGGACCGATGACAATGCAATAATTTAAAAACAGTATCTTGTTATCCTGATTAGGACCGCCAGGAAAAATAAATTCCTTTACAGATCCTCTGTGAAAGAGTAAGCGAGCTAGAGCTAGGCGAGTGATCTGCGCATGCGTGCAGTTTCAGTCTTACATGCATACATACATACATACATAAATGCATACACCTAAATATACATACATACATACTTTCAACCCGAGCCCGTAAAAGCTTATTATTAAGAGAAAAGGAACAATAGAAATTTTATTAAAGAACATACATCAAAATTTTAACATATGTCGCGCGCTTTAGTTTCACTCTCCCATGACACCCAATCCAAGGTGAGAAACGTGCCGAAGGATGAATGGCAGAGGGTGTATAAAAATGTTATGCCGCTAGCGTGTAGTCGTGTAAGGACTCCCTTAATAAGAATAGTGCCTGGCATTATTTATGTCGGTTTTGGGTCGTGCCTTATTTTGGTCATATTTTAACTTCGGAACTGTTCGTGTAAACCGAAAGGCTGCACACCTAAAAGATTTTGGAAGTAAAATAACTTAAAAACCTTGCTTTTTCAAATGTATTTCTGTAATTGTGTAAAACAAAACCCTACAATACAAAACAATAAAGAAAAACTACAAAAAAAAATCCCCATTTTTTTAGGTTAATGGCACTGTCAACATGATTTGCAATAACTCTAAATTATGGGTACAAGCACTATTTAAATAATGCCGGTATTAATAATACTCGAGCTTTATAAGGCAACTTGCAATAATTCTCTATTATTAAGTTGCAACCTCTTCGACTTTAAATAAAAAACCTTTGGGATCACATCTTTTCACAAATATCACTTTGAAAACAATGCGAAACGTAAAGCAAAAATTCTAGATGCCGCCGCTGGATTGATCTACAGCTGTCCAAATAAGTGACTTTATCCAGTACTGCTAACTTTTTCCGGTACAATGTTCTCCCTTGCGTCCCCGACCTCAAACCGCCTGAAGTCAAGAATGTGTCGCCAGGGGCGGTATAGGGGGCCATGGGGCCATGGCCCCCTTGGATGCGACGTCCTTTCTATTTTATTGTGTTTTATACATGTGTAGTGGCAAATATGGGCATTTATTGAGGGTCCCTCCCCCAAGGTTGATCCGAGGGGTGAGGCTAAGGATGGAATTGAAGAGTGAGGACCTTTTCAAATACGTGGAAAGGAGGTTTTGTGTAATTTTATAAAAATAATGAAAGGTGAAAACAATAAAAGAGGTTAGAGAACTTTTTTTCTTCAAAAAAAATGTAAACCTCTTTTAAAAATTTTGTTTTTGCCACCTCACAAACCTCTCCTCGGCCCATGGCCCCCTCAGAAAGTCGATATGACCGCCCCTGTGTGTCGCAACCTATTCCCAGTATACAGTGTGTCTTCGGAAGTTCTTAACAAATGGGAAACTTTTTTATTATTGATTTTACGAAGAAAAGTTATTCTTTATAAAAAGTCCTGCTTGATAAGAAAATACATTTTCATTAAAATATTTAAAAGTTGGATGTACAGGGTGGCTTAAAAATGACTTGTTTCCAAATTAGAATAAGGGTTTTTTCCTTACTATGGTACCAAACTTTAAAGGGTGATTTCTGATGTCATTTTAAGAAGAAAAGCTCCAATAAACATATGTACGGAGTTGCTTCTTTTTTGAGATATAGGGCATTAAATATTTTTTAAAGGTCTGTTTGTTTTTAAATATCTTAAATACGAAGCCAGATACAAAAAAATGTTCCACACTAAAAGTTGTATTTTTAGATGCTTTAAAGGAAAAGATATAAAAACTGCATGAAAAGCCAGTGGCGTACATTTTTCTCCCAATAATATTGGCTGTTGTGCCCACTGTTCGTCACTGGCTTTTTATGTAGTTTTTATACTTTTTTCCTTTAAAGCAGCTAAAAATGCAACTTTTAGTGATGTACATTTTTTTGTATCTGGCTTCGTATTTAAGATATTTAAAAACAAACAGACCTTTAAAAACATATTTAAGTTTAGTTCTAATTTAGTTTATAATTTGGGATTTCCCGATCGTAAAATCCAGGTAAAATTAACGCCGTCGGCCGCCCAAATCCAATCTCCCATCTACGGTCGACCGTTGTCAGGTATAGTTGTTTGGTATTTCATTTGTGCGTTGTGAGTAATTCTTGGTGTTTTTTAAGTTTTGTTTAATTTAAGTTTTACATAACCAAAACTAAATAATTAGTAAGTAGCAAATTTTCTGTTTTAAATAATACTCTTTATTGCCATGCAGTCAATTTTTTAGAGATCAATAAATCCATTATTTTTTAAATAGTCATGGTTTGGGTTAATTTTTTTTTTTAAACGGGAAAAATTGTATTTAAGGATTATAGAAAAATATACATGGCGTTCCATTTAAAATAACAAACTTGCCCTATGTACGAAAATTGGCCGTTTTCGTAAGAAATAAATGTCACAACCAAATGGCAAGGTTATAAAAAGAAACATTAAAAAATCTAAGGCTTTCTGCGAACACCGCATTTTGATAATTTTATTTGCTCTTAAATTATTCGCGGTCAAAATGGGTTAAAATATAGCTGGCACCCTGTATTAGCATTTGACTGATGCATTTATAATCACACAAAATAAAATGTGGAAGTTTAATCAAAATAATTTGACATACTTTCAAGTTATAACACGTAGCCATAAGCAATTTCGTCGACAATATCACGAAGTGGCGTATCTCAAAAAGTAGAAAAATTGACTAGAGCTAATGTAATTGCTTAAAAAAGTTGTTTCTTAATATTACAAATTGACATACGTTAGATTTTGATATCTTTAAAAGTTAAATTTCAATAAAATCAGCGATACGACCGAAAAATAAAAAACAATTATACAACAAAAAATAGTCCCCAATATAAAACCGGTTTACTTTTTAGGGACTGCTATGAAATATGAATACAGACCACAAATAAAATATTTAAATATGTATACCTAGAAACAAAATTACTTGGTATATTTTCTTTATAAATGAATCATATACAAAATGTTAAACCCGGTCCTGTTGTTTGTTTTTCGCTAGTCAGAAAATTTTTACTGGGCACGCCCACAAGGGGACTGCGCAGTGCCCAGGTAGGGGTTATTATGATTTTCGCTGCAATTATCCATATTTATTTTTCAGATCATTGCTCTGGACTAATTTCGTGTTACAATTTTTTACCAGTGTATTGAATTTTAAAGCCCCAACCATTTAAACAGTTCCCTTTTTAACACGCTTTTATTAGCTTGGGTTGTAACTATCTATCTATCTATCTATGTAACGGAATCTTTGAGCCTAATTTTTACCAACTTCCAGCGATTCAATTTCTTTGAAACTTTGCACACGTATTAAGGACCGATGACAATGCAATAATTTAAAAACAGTATCCCGTTATCCTGATTAGGACCGCCAGGATAAATAAATTCCTTTACAGATCCTCTGCAAACATATTGGGGAAAATTAAGATTTGGATTGACATATTTCTACTAGTTTTTAGATTGTTATTCTAAAGATTAAGTACTTTATTTTTAGTACATTTTATAAGGTATTAAAAAGTTTATTTTTAATACCTACCCAATTTTATTTTAAAATAAATGTATGCAATGTTACATTAAAGACATTAAAGTAAGCGTGACCCATTTTGATTGCAGCAGCAGGGTATTTCAGTCAATATTAAAGATAGAACCTTGGGGTTTTCGCAAACCTAAGCTATTTTTTTAGTAAAAACCAAAGTCGGTCTATATAAGGTCATGACATTCGGCCATATTGCTTTGACGTGTTATGACGTCACATCTCCCATTTTTCGTCCATGTTGTTCAGTGCTGGAGATATACAGTTTATTGTATTAGTAGAACAACCGTTTACACAACAGTTTTTATTGTTATTAAGTTCTAAATTCTTTTACTTTAAATAAAAAACATTTGGAATTACATCTTTCAACAAATATCACTTCCAAAACAATGCAAAATGAAATGCGCAAATTCTAGACGCCACTGGATTGATCTTCAGCTTTGATTTTTACCCAGTCTTGCCAACTTTTCTCCGAGAAGTGCCCTTCCTTGCGTCCCCGACCTCGAACCGCCTAAAAGTTGAGGATATGTCGCAACCTTATAAATATAAACTAACTTTAAGTAAAAACAAAGTCGTTGTAGACCCCTTACTTTCTAAGTTACAGGGTGATTTTGAAAATTTTGCATTTTTAGTTACCCCTTGTACCCCAGTTGGCTAATACATTATCAAAAAAGTAAAAACTAATTCTTATTTAACTTTTTTTTTTAATGGAATACGCCGTATATTTGTCAAAAAATAATTTGCGTTTCTACAAGCTATTTAAAAATATAAAACACTACAAGTTTTTTTTAAACAATGACAAAATTCCAACTTTTCATATTTTATATCCAAAATTTTGTAGTAGGCCAAGCATAAGAAATCAGTTACCAATTTTTATAATTTATTGTTACCATATTTTATTTTGTTTATTTTTTTTTTTCAAAAAACACCTATTAATTTATTTTTTCCACGACCGTTAAAAAAAATGCTGTTTTTTAATTGTTAACATGAAGTTAAAGTACTCCATTTTAGTACACTACACAAAGTGTTAAAAAAGGTTTTTTTAACACTTCGAAGCTTTTTTCACACTTTGAATTAGTGTTTTGTTTCAACGCCTACTCTAATAAACTCTAATATCAATTTATGCAATGTAACTGTAAACGCGACATCAACTAAACCAAACGGTCAAGGTACCTTTGATTTCGTCATTATTTCTCTTAGTTCATGTGTCACTAGTTTTAAAATTTGACAGTTTGCAACTAAGTTTAAAAGAAATTAATGAAAATTATTAGTAATAATGAATTTGGATAACTAAGAAATTGAAAAAAATATACTGTTTTAGTATTATTTCTACAAAAAGTCAGTACATAAAATTAAATAAGAAATTCATAGTTATTAAGAGAATAATGGTCTCTTAAAAAATAAGGAGGCTATGATTTTTTTGTTGCAATATAATGACTGTGCTGCAAAAATTAAAATTAATAAGTGTAGATAAATAAAACATGTATAAAATGGTATTTTGAGAATTTTCTATACGGTCGTGGAAAAAATATAGTATGTAACACATGCATAAAGTGTTTATTTTTACTCATGGGATTGCCGCACTCGCCTAAGAGCTCGTGCTGTCAATTTTGTATTCGTAAAAAGATATAACTTTATGCACATTACATAAATTACTAATATATAATGATATTTTTAATCAATGCAAAACATAAGTTTTTTTCTTGTTAAAATTATAGTTTCTACCTTTTTAACCCAAAGCAATTGTTGTAGGATTTTATAAAACAATAATAAACTAAATATATTACGCTAACAATAAATCCAGAAAATTATTTGATAAAAATTATTTACAAATTAAAAATGTTGCCCATTTAAGTCTATACCGGGTGTTGCTCCGTCGAGCGGGACATAGCGAATCCCATGTAAATTTTGAAGTAGTCAAATATTAGCTCCCATAATTATTTTAAAAAAAAATGCTATTAGGATTTATTGAAGAGCACAGTAAGTTCCACCCGAATTGAAAATTTGAGCATTTTTCAACCAACCAGTAAAGAGTAAACTGCTTAATACTTCTGCAACGTAGTATCTCATTATGCACCCTGTACTCTAGAAATCAACAATAAAAACACCATATCGATTTATCAGTGACAATTTAGATCATTAATTTATAATGTCATTGCCAAAACTGAACAATTTTATACGGGAATTTTAAAAAGAATCCTCGCATTTTATTTTAGTTTACAGCTTATTCCAACACATGCACTTACAGTTACGCAAGACAATAAAACAATTTTTTTACATTTAGAAATCAATTTATGACGAAAATATCAGAATTTAATCAAATGCTCAAATATTCCTCCATTAACTGCCAGACAATAACCCAAATGATTATAAAACTCATTTCTTACGTTGGCTAGTTGGTACATCCATATTCTGGCACATTCAGCGGAAATAGCATTCCATAGCTGGACTAAATTTTCATATTTTTTATTGGTAGCTTAGTTTTTAAATGTCCCCATAGAAAAAATCGTTTGGCGAAAGATCACGTCAATTTTCTTCATATTTGCAATTATTGATTACTGTGCCTGTAGTTTCAAATTTTTTATCGTCCGTTCTATTGTCAATTTACTTGGTATTGGCCTATTGGAAAAATTGGGTGTAAACATGTCCGCTAGGATTCGATAACTATTTCCCTGGTAAAACCATTTTATAATAGTGATTTTTCTTGATTTAAGTAGTTCATTATTTAAGAATAATGTGACATTGATCTGACAACTTAACAGTAAGAGGTTATAGTTATTTATTAGATAAGTGAGTTATATTACATATAAGTCACGCAAGAAAAGTTTAACTCTCGAGCCCGAAGGGCGAGAGAGGTAATTTTCTTAAGTGACTTATATGTAATAACTCACGTGTCTAATACAAAATTTTATCCAACACTTTCGTATAAATCGTTTTTAATATCGAAAATAATTTGAAAACGTCATCCATTATTTGTTACTTGTCATTGTCAACACCAGCAACAAAATTTTGTATTTGCTAAAGTACCCTTTAGCTCACTAGTGAATTATAGTACACTTTATATCCTCAAAATCTGATCAATTATGTAGATATTATATGTAAGTATTTGATAAAATAATTTTTCTAGTATTTTATTATAAACTTCTAATAATACAAGGCGGGTAAGAAGATAGGAGATTCGTAACTTATTTTAGCATTTATCTCTTAGCTGGCGGACAGAGAAGAGCTAAAATTTGTACACTGGGTAGAACTTTTCGTGCTCTTTAAAAAATCCTAATTATATTTTCTTCTAAAATAATTAGGGGAGCCAATCTTGGACCACTTCAAAATTTACATGGGATTCCCTATGTCCCGCTCGACGGAGCAACACCCGGTATACCTAGATGTATGTAACAAAAGAAAAAATATAATTAAATGAAATAGGAAAGTCCAATTTTAAAATTCGTAACTTAGGCATCACTAAAATTACCAAACAAAAAAAACTGATTTGTTTGCATGGCCTACTGCAAAATTTTAGATGAGAATTGTGAATATTGGAAATTTGGTCGTTGTTTACAGAAACAAACCCATAGTGTTGTATATTTGTAAAAAGGCAAATTTGTTTTTTGACAAATATTTAGGGCGTTTACTTTCAAAGCAAGCAAATTTGAACACGTTTTTCTACGCCAGTACATTTTACGTAAAAATAAATAGGATTTTTTTTACTTTCCCTCATTTCGTATCGATACGAGCAAATTCTTCAGTAAAAAATAACCTTTTTTTTAAATTTTACTTCCAAATTTTACGCCAAAAATCTCGTTCAATTTAATGCATCTAAAACACAATCATGTTCCTTGTCGCGAAAAAAATCATCAAACACTCATCGTTTGCTTATGAGTGGCCAGGTTTTGCAGAGCGGGGACACATTTAACCTTGTGAGCGTCACATTTGAGAATAACCTTAACTGGCATAAACACATTGTAGCTATAGCCACCGCGGCTTCAAAAAAGCTTGGATTTCTTTTCCGAGCCAAAGAGTATTTTTTTCCTTCTAATTTATACACTTTGTATGTGTCCCAAATTCGACCCTCTCTGGAATATTGTTCTCATGTCTGGGGAATGGCATCCCCTACAACCCTCAGCATTCTTGATGCCATTCAAAGAAGGGCTGTTCGTCTTATTAATGACCCTTTACTTACTCAAAGACTTCCTTCTCTTGCCCATCGTCAAGCTGTGGGAGATCTATCGCTCTTCTATAGATACTTTTACGGTTTCTGCTCGGACGAATTACCCAGTATAATCCCTCCTCTTGCAGCTCCCAACAGAGAAACTCGTGGTGCCGCGCGTATGCACCCCTATACGGTTCAATTGGACAGGCCCCGAACTTCCCATTTCGTTCGTTCTTTTATCCCTAGAGTTTCTAGACTGTGGAACCTACTGTCAGCGGAGGTCTTTCCTTCTCCCCCAAATCTTCAAGTTTTTAAGTCCCGTGTTAACAAACTTTCTCTTATTCTACTTAAGACACCCACGGTACGTTAGTATTTAGGCTCTCAGCCTTTGTTGATTGTCCAAAGATAAAAAAAAATGAAAAAACTTCTTATAAAAATGTGTCCTAACCGTGTTAGTTTTCGAAATACAGGGTGTTAAAAATATTTTTTTATTTTATTTTTAACACCCTGTAGTTCGAAAACTAAGACGTTGAGGACATTGCTCATATAAAGTTTTTTTTTGATATTTTTTAATGTAGAATCAGCTCTAAAAGTTGGTCGAATAAGTTGTCAAACACTCTGTATTGTTATAAATATTCTGACATATCTAAATATGTTAAAACAAGCTAAAACTATTTTTTTAATTCGTTAATAAAAATTTACAATTTTGAAAAAAAAAGCCATTTTAATACTCGCAACAAAATTGCTTAAAATGTGGGCCATCTTATTAAAATGCGCAATAAAACTGGACGGCAAAACATTTTATTATGAAAAATTAACAAAACATTTTTTTTTCTGATTTTGGCCTTACAAACTAAGTGTTTTAGCCACAAAATAATTAATTTTTAACAAAACACTTGTTTTCTAACAAAATAAAATTATTTATGCAAAAACAGGGTATAAACTAAGTGATGGCTCTAATTTTAAGGAATGATTCCTTGCTATTTTTCAAGTAAAAATAAATTATATTAACATATGTCCGGAGTTGCTTTGTTTTCGAGATACAGAGCGCTAAAGTTTTTTAAAAAAGTCGGTATTTTTAAACATCTTAATACACATTTAAGGTAAAAATCCGCCAATTAAGCTCTACCTAGATGAAGATTGGCTCCAGTGGCATCTGTGTGGGCACCACAGCCCATATTATTAAGAAAAAAGTACGGCTCTGGCTTTTACCAAAATGTTTATATTTTTTCCATTTAGCAATTGAAAATGCAACTTTTTAGTCTTCTAAATTTTATTCGTATCTAACTTTATTTTCGAGAAAAAAATTATTCACTCTAATTTCTTTTAAAAGGTACCCATAGAGAACATGGTAAACAAATCAAAATAGAAAATAAACAATTATTTGCCTAAAAAAAATTGGCAGTGGTGTATTTTATCAGAAATCGTAATTTTTCCTATTACTAAGGTCAAAATTGCTAATTTTTAAATTTGGATTTTATTTTAACTTATTTATGGATACATATTAGTGTCACTTAAAGTAGCTTTAATTTTTTTATTTTGAAAACAAAGCAAGATACAAAAAAAACACAAGAAACTAAACAGTTGCATTTTAAATTGGTTAATCGGAACAAAAAAACTTTATAAAAAGTCAGTGGCGTACGCCCCTGGCCTCAAAAATCTTATTATAGGTAAAGATTTACAGGCAATTTATTACCCTTAATGAGTGTATTAGATTTCACTCAAATCAGTAAAAGCGTTTTTAAGATATTAAAAAATACCGACTTTTTTAAACAATTTAACGCCCTGTATCTCCAAAACGAAGCGTCTTCGAACATATGTTTATATAAACTTTTTTTCCCAAAAATAAATAAATCATTTCTTAAAACTAAAGTTATCACTAAAGTTAGACCCTGTATATTCGCGGCACTTAGTGTTCGCACAAACTTTATGCGCCCAGAGGCAGGGCCGTATTAACTACTTAAGGCGCCCTAGACTACAATTTCCGGAGCGCCTATTTTTCCATCAAAAAATTCGTGAAGAGCAAAAAAAAAAGTTCTTTCCTCCGTAGCGCCTATTTTAAGTGCCAGACGCCTTAATTTATCACCTGAAATATAATTTGATGCCAAAAAAAAGAAAGATTAGGCATCAAAAATCCCCATACAACCTACACTATTTTACACTTTTTTAAAAAGCTCTCCTGTCTAGCACCTATTACTCCCCTGTCTGGCGCCTATTTTTTCATGGCGCCCTAGGCTGTAGCCTAGTCAGCCTAATGGATAACACGGCCCTGCCTAGAGGTGCGCATCGCACCCATATCTCGCATTTGACATCATCGGAAAATAGCCTAGATATTTTGGATTTTTGGATATTTGGATGTTCCAGGCATTTTTATCTACAAAATAAATAAAAACTTATCATGGTCTGAATACGTCCACATTTTAATTTAGTGTAAGGCCCATATTTCAATCATAACTAACATACTTTAAAGTATTTATACACAATTATGATAAGGGGTTTTTTTAAATACGTCCATTATCATATAAAGTAACCAGTGTGCAAAAGTCTTACCTAGTTTGACTTCAAAGTGATACGTAGTTACAGCACAAGCTTACAGCTGAAGGGCTTGGACACAGCCTTCTTAAACTATGAGCCGTGAAGGAGAAATCTGGCAACACAGCACAGTAGGAATGACAAGTAAAGGTTAGAAGTAAATGGAAACAAGTTTAAACGATTGCTTAAAAAGTTTTTTTGTTTTTAAAAGTTAAATCGTAGCGTATATTTATTATATAAAGAAAAAATAAGTAATTCACTGTTATATTTAAAAAATAGGACCAGTGCCAATATGTCACTCGTTGTTTTTACGTTTAAATAAGCGCGTATAGTTGATGCGTACGGCTTACATTATGCCACGAACGTGTTGCGTTTCGGGCTGCAAAACGAATTACCCCAGTTATATTACAACAGAGGGTTATCAAACAACATTTAATTTACCCAAATACGATAAAATTAGAAAAGCCTGGTTGTGCGCTACTGACCGGATAAGTGTTTTTATTAAAAGTAAAAGTAGTACCTATACGGTAAATGGACTAATATATTTTACTAGCAAATAATTAAGTGTGTTAAAAAAAATGGCTTAATTTGATATCAATAGTATGTAAAGTGCACCAAAAACAATTATTTACCCCACGCAACATCCTAAGGACTATATCAACTAATGCGCATAAATATACTGGTAAGTTCACCAAAAATATTATTCATATAGATATTCTGAAAGTTATTTCCTTAAGGCGGTTTTAGGGTAACTATAGTAGAAAACCCTATTTTTGTTATTTTAAAGTGCATCTTATGTAATACAAATTGTTGTACAATTATAACTAAACACACATGCTTTCAATTCATTTTAGGTATTGCAAATATTACTAAATAATAAATGGTTAGTTAAATTTAAAAAGCTACATTGGTCTCTTCGCAAAAAAAAATCATAACGAGTGGTAGAAAAAATCCTAACAACTTGAAATTTTTAAAACCTTATCAACAAATTTGTATAGGGCAGAAAAGTTCCTGATAATTTTTGCAGGCACATTATTGCTGTTTATGGCAATTATAGTATTTAAAATTATACCTATGTGTTGTCTAAAACATCCTAAAAAAAATTAATACCTATATTTTGTTTAAAGCACTTAAAAAATTAATTATATTTATTATGTAATCTATTAGGAACTCATTTCAATATTCCTACTGTACAGTGTTGTTTGCAACGTTGCCTTTCTTACTTTACGGCTCTAAGTTTAAGAAGGCTGTGGCTTGAAGGAAAAAGGAAACAAGCCACAATTTACGAAATCTTGGAATTACAAAGATAAATAGCTTTTTGTAGCCTAGTATAATTTTTTCATTTTGTTTTCACATTTTAATACATTTTTGTATAAATATACTACAAAAAAGCAGTTTACTATTTCAGAATTTAATTAAAATATTAAAGTTGAAATACCTCAGAAATGAGAACGTGGCTTGTTCCCCCAAGCCCTTCAGTTAGTTTCCACTTGAAACAATGTATGGCGTAAACTTTTATTTAACAAGTGTTTTGCTTCCTTTCGCCCTCTGGTTTTCAGACAACAAACAAAAAAAAAAGTAAGTTATAGGGAGTCATGAGTAAGTGAAGCTTTTATTAGGCGATGGCGCAACGTACTGGGCGAGATTTTTTTTATAGGCCCGTAATACACTCATGGCCCATATTCGCACCTTCTCCCCGACACAGCAACAAAATGTGGTTCATAAATCCTACAAAATATCTGGATTTAAATCCTTTAAGGCAAAAGAAATACGTTTTTATATTTAACATACAAATACGAGCTTTATAATAAATATCGTATATCTATTTTTAGAATATTCCAAATGTATCTACCTAATCCACAAATAATAGCTTTGTTCGCGGGTTTGATTCTGAACCGGTTCTGGGACTATTCGCATGCGCAGTGAAAAAAGCAGCGTTCGCGGTTAGTAAAATCCCGAATTTTTAGTAACAGTTCTGTGTTCGCGGGTTACAATGGAATCAGTTTGTTACCGGTTCGTAACCTGATTAGCAGTCCTGGGATTTTTGTTGGAACTAAAAGGTCAGTTCGGAATTTTATGCGCATTGTCGACATGGTCAGCTGTTTTCTGTTTTTGTGGTACAGAAATAAACCGTTATATTACAGTTTATTTGTTTCTGCCACTTTTATGCGGGTTAATATACCTGTTGAATATTTTTTTTTTTGTGATTCTGAGCGTATATAAACAAAGGATTTTTAATTGTATTCCGTATGAATGTATGTATGCAATAAAATAAATAAGGATTTAATTAAAAAATATAGACAATATTAGAAGATTTTACCATTTCTTGTTGTTTGAATTTTATCTTTAGTTAAATACACATACTTATGTTAAAAACGAGAGGTGGCAGGGAATCCCTCGTCTTCCGCCGAAGACCTCGAGTGGCTTTCGACAGTATATAAATTTACCTTTATGTTTGAAGTTTTTTTTTGTGTAGTATCCAATTTAAACATAAAAATCCTAACCAAAAGGCTAGGTTAGAATACATCCTCAGCTGTATAGAAAATCGTTCGCGGTAAATAAAAATTCCGAACTAATAAATAACTAGACATGCGCCTTAAAACAATTTTAAACCAGTTCGGTTCTGGTTCAGAATCGGTTCATTACTAGTTCCGCGAACAAAGCTAATGTATTGATGCTACACAAAAATATATTTTTCAACTTTAATCTACGGCATATGAGTGAAAAGGTTTTGACTTTTTAAGTTTATTAACGATGATACTTTAATTAACATAAGGATGTACAGGGTCTCCGGAAATGATTTGTTTTTAAAATATAGGGTGTTAAACTTTAAAAAGAAAATCGGATTTTTAATAATATCTTGTGTGGTGTTTGTTAAAATAGGAAGTTAATTTAGCACTAACTAATTTTAAATTGTGAGACCAGTGGCGGCGTGGGACACATTTTAGCTAATATTATTGACAAAAAAATGTACGCATCTGACTATTTTGCAACTTTTTAATTTTTTCTGATGAAACACCTAAAAATACAACTTTTTTGTTTCTTGATATTTTTAAGTCTCTTGCTTAGTTTTCCAAAAATTAAATGAAATCCACTAAACTGCATAATACTGGACCATACAAGAAACATTGAGGCATTTTTTTTTTTAAATAAGGTGTTATAACGTTTAAATCTAGTCTAACAAATTCTACTTTAAAAAGATTTTATTTTTTTTTATATTTTTTTAAGGTTTTTAACAAGTTAAACATCCTGTATCTTGAGAACGAAAAATTTGAGGACCCATGTTTAAATAAGCTTTTTTATAAAAATGGCTCAGGCATACGCCCTTAAATTTTCTTACCCCAAATAGGAATAATTAAGTATATTTGTGGCGAGCAGTGGTGCAGAGGCTAACGCGTCAGCCTCTCACCGCAGCGATCCGGGTTCGAATCTCGGAGTCGGACATCGGATTTTTCATTGCTCGTCACCTCACAGCTGGCAATGGCAAACCACTGTGTAGTATTCTGCCATTTCTAGGTAGTAGTTATTTAAAAATAACGTCCGTGGTGGCACTACCGCGTTGTCTAAAAGGTGCTGTAAAATGCAAAAACTGCATGTTTCAGTGCTTGGATAACGTTGACGGAACACGTCAATAATAGGTTAAACATCCAGTAACCCGGCACTCACGGTACACTGGTATTTAGGCATAAGCCTTCGTGAGATGTCATAAAGACAAAAAAAATTAATTTTATTTTTTTAACATTTTTTAATTTTTAACAATACATTAAATTAACTTTTTAAAAGCAATCTAGCTAGATTTAAATTTTGTTTCGGTTTTGACATCC
This sequence comes from Listronotus bonariensis, assembly GCA_014170235.1. Lineage (NCBI taxonomy): Eukaryota > Metazoa > Arthropoda > Insecta > Coleoptera > Curculionidae > Listronotus > Listronotus bonariensis. Next base: position 84,424 of record JACEGR010001440.1, read on the forward strand.
CATAATTACCTTTTTATTTTTTAAACAATCATTTTGGTTTTTTGTGTCTTACAAAAAATACGTTTTTTAGGATTATGTTTAACAGGCCATGACTGCGGGGGTCAATAACCTTATAAATAATTAGCTTTTTTTCAAAAAGCTATTAGAAGGTCAACGCCAGACTATTTTTCTTTTCTATAAAAGATAATTAGGAATTATTATTCTTTATATTTAAAAGATTTCCTTTTTAAAATTATTATTCCTATATTAGTTTTAAATTACATTTCGATGTTTACGGAGTTAAAGGTTTTATTTATTTTGGATTAACTCTAAATCTTTACAAAGTTTATTTGATAAAAAGAGTTTTTAATTAACTACAGAACGCACACCCGACAATTATTTCTTTCAATTTAAAATTATTTACTTAGTTTTGGGCAATAGGAAATGGCAAAGGGCGTTTTGTAACAATTTATTTATTAAAAACCAATTTCTTGCCTTTTTTAGATATATCAATATATATATATATATATATATATATATATATATATATATATATATATATATATATATATATATATATATATATATATATATATATATATATATATATATATATATATATATATACATATGTTGAATGTACAGGGTGGCCTAAAAAGACTTGTTTCCAAACTAAAATACCGGATATTCTCCATCTACGGTACAAAAATTTTAAAATTTGATTTATTATATTAATATAAAAAAATTACCATATTTCTGAAATTGCTTTGTTTGTGTCTATGTCTAAAATACGAAGCCAGATACAAAAAAAGTACGATAATAAAAATTTGTTTTTTGTAGCTTTATAGAAAAAATATATAAAAACTACATTAAAAGCCAGTGGCTTAAATTGTTCTCTAAATAATATTAGATCCACTGAAAGGCGACTGGTTCTAATAAAGTCAATCAGGTAAGAGTTTTAAAGCGCTTTATTATATCAAAACGAACGTACCAAATTTTAAACAAATCGCTTAAAGGGTATCAAAAGTATTTATAAAAAACCAAACAAAATAAAACGCCCTGTATCTCAGAAACGATGCATTTTCAGACATATGTTAATGGGAATTTTTTTGTTATAAAATGAAAAAATCACCTTTTAAAGTTTCGTACCATAGTTACGAATTACCCTGTATATTTACTTGGAGACGAGTCTTTTTTAAGCCACCCTGCATTTAATATACAGTCATTTTTGTTAAAATGTATTTTCCCATCAAGAAGGACTTTTTATAAAGATGCATTTTATTTCATAAAGTTAATAATAAAAAAGTTTCCCATTTGCTAAGAACTTCCGAAGACACGCTGTATATGACACATCAGTAGGGTCGCAGAGGAGATCAAGTAACATAAAACGTAAATAAGCTACTTACAGGTAAGATAAATTACCAGAAAGATAAGATGACGAGTCTGGGGAAAGAATTATGGTGAATCATATAGTTAGGGATGCCTGGACCATTTTTCCAACTCATTACTAACAAGCAAATTTTTCTTGAGTAGCTTTATTTTGACGAGACGACCAACTTTTTTCTTTCAACAATTTTCGTTGGTGGTAGCTTACAGGGGTAGCAGGAAATAAATGTGTTGATTTGACAGATATCAAAAATTTATTACAAACATAAATTTTATCTGCTAATTTTTAAGATAATTATTTAAATAAACTAAAAATATATTTTACCTACAAAATGTAGGGTTTTATCAAAGAGTCCCCTAACACCAACATGTATGGTTTACGATGCAGTAAAAAATGACTACCAACCAGCTAATTTTCTTTTCTGTTAATTAAATAATATTTATATAATTTAACACCCACATCATGGTTTTTGATATTTATTAAATCAACATATTTAATCTCTGCTACCCTGTCTGCTACCACCAATGATCTAAAAATTAAAAGGATTGCTAATAGAAAATGATCCGCATATATTTTCAATAGACCTGCGCACGAAATTTTTACCCCACACTGGGAGAATTGCTGTACACCTTTGCACATGCGCAGTTCTTATAAAAGTTAGCATTTTTCATTTAAAACCCAATATAGTGTTGGCAACATTGACAAAATTTGCAGTATTTTAATAAATATAGTGGTTGCAACACTGAAAACGTTTACCTATACACTCATCCTAATTTAATTTATAATTTGGGATTTCCCGATCGTAAAATCCAGGTAAAATTGACGCCGTCGACCGCCCAAAACCAATCTCCCATCTACGGTCGACCGTTATTAGATATAGTCATTTGGTACTTGGTGTTTTATTTGTGCGTTGTGAGTAATTCTTGGTTTTTTTTTAACTTTTGTTTAATTTAAGTTTTGTATAACTAAAACTAAATAATGAGTAAGTAGCAAATTTTCTGTTTCAAATAATACTCTTTATTGCCATGCAGTCAATTTTTTAGAAATCAATAAATCCATTATTTTTTGATTATGGTTTGGGTTATTTCTTTTTTAAACAGGAAAAATTGTATTTAACGATTATAGAAAAATATACATGGCGGTCCATTTAAAATAACAAACTTGCCCTATATACGAAAATTGGCCGTTTTCGTAAGAAATAAATGTCACAACCAAATGGCAAGGATATAAAAAGAAACTTTAAAAAAATCTAAGGCTTTTCGTGAAAACCGCATTTTATTTCTTCTAAAATTATTCGCGGTGAGAATGGGTTAAAATATAGTCGGACACCCTGTATTAGCATTGGACTGATGCATTTATAATCACACAAAATAAAATATGGCAGTTTAATTAAAATAATTTGACATATTTTCAAGTTATAATACGTAGCCATAAGCAATTTCGTCGGCAATATCACGAAGTGGCGTATCTCAAAAAGTAGGAAAATTGACTAGAGCTGATGTAATTGCTTAACAAAAGTTGCTTCTTAATATTACAAATTGGCATATGTTAGATTCTGATATCTTTAAAAGTTATAGAAATATAATACCAAGCCTATTTCATTTTACTAAGAAAAGAGTAGTACAAAAATACCTAAAAAGCACCCTTGTGAAATTTAAACAAAAAAGATACGCCGCTTCGTGATATTGAGGACAATTTATACCATATAATATCTTGTAGATTGCTTATTGCTCGTATGTTAGAAAAGAAACATAGGTATCTTTCCGTGGAATGTTTTGAATAAAATTAAATAGTCCAAGCGATTCCATTGCGCTTTAAGCCTAGTTTAAGATTATTACATTATCAAGTTTATTTCAAGTTGGCATTTGTAGGCAAATTAAATCAATAATTAATTACTTGGTCCTTTACCAATTTTAATATTTGTATTTCACGTTTTTTTTGTGGTTTCAATAACAAATATGAGGTCAGTTTGGCCTAACCACAAAAATTAGCAATTTCAATGGCATTACACGCCAAATTTAACTGAACGACAACTGCTACGTCAACGGGAGCGAAATATCAGTTTATGAATTGAGATTTATTCCTCAAACAAGTTACACCAAAAGTAATTGCTTGTATGATAAAATACCAACCATTCAGTTTTGTTGTGTCAAGGTAGTGTTAAGAAGGAAGATAATAATCCGAAAAAATTCCGTGCAGGTTTGAGGTTAAGTAAAAGTGGGTCCTCATGAATCAAAAAGAAGGTGTTTTAGCAATAAAATGGAATTTAAATTGAGATCAGTGCTTCTAAGCACTCTCGTTTGCTAAATCTTAATAAAATCGGCGATACGACAGAAAAATAAAAAAATATACAACAAAAAATAGTCCCTAATATAAAACCGGGTTACTTTTTAGGGACTGCTATAAAAGACGAATACAGACTTAAAATAAAATATTTAAATATGTATACCCCAAAATTACTTGGTATATTTTCTATATAAATGAATCATATACAAAATGTTAAACCCGGTCCTGTTGTTTGTTTTCGGTTAGTCAGTAAATGTTTATTGCGCATGCCCACAAGTGTACTGCGCAGTGCGCACGTAGGGGTTATTGTGATTTTCGCTGCATTCATCCATATTTATTTTTCAGATCATTGGCTACCACCAACGAATATTGTTGTAAGGAAAAAAGTTGGTTATCTCGTCAAAATGAAGCTACTCACAAGAAAAGAGATTGTTAGTAATAACTTGGAAAAATGGTCCAGGGATCCCTTACTAATGCCTTATTTTGTCTTGAAAACATATTTTCGATTTAATCCAAAGTATGTTTCCTAATTCGTGATATGCTATTATATGTGCAAAAAAAAATACAAGACGAAACTTCTCTTATTTTTTTCTAATGTAAATTAGGCTAGAGACAAATATTTTTTGGATCATAAGCTTTTTACCAATAGTCTAGTTTAATATTTTTGGATAAATGTACCGCAATTATTGGTGCATATCATAATATTATTTAAATAGGTACATTAAATAATGACTGTTAAGAAAAGTAAAGTACAGAAAAAAATTTTTTAAGGTGAATTTGGCTTTCGTAAACATAAGATTGGTAAAGACTTTAAGCTTTGAGAATTTTCTAAAAATGTTTTGACATTGTAGAAACTAACCGCATATTCACAAAATTTAATAAATACTTTTCTACAAATTTAAAAAGATTTTTTTGTATCAGTATGTATATGTATATTTTGTATCAGTATGTATATGTAAATTTTATGACCACTTTGTTAGTGTGCCGAGTGCAAATCGTTCAAAAATTGTATTATAAAGATTATGCTTTGAAGGCAGGTAATTGCAAAATCAACGTTAAAATAAAAGTTAAAAACATATTTTTATCAAAATTTAAATTTATATTATATTTTAATAAAGATGTGTTGAACCTACACACTAAAATTACTTTTTATGCCTTTAAGCACATATATTGTTTTTTGTTTTAGTTTTTTCGCAATATTAAAAAAAACATTAATTAATGTAAACACCATAGCAGTCACTACTAGTCTAAGATCCAAATAGAGAGCGGCCTGCACCCGTCTGTTTTTAGATTAAAACAGTTTTATATTATACCGGTTTTGTAACGCCGAGCGGAACATAGGAAATCCAATGTAAATTTTAAGGGAGTTAGTTATTGGCTCCCCTGTACATTTCACAGAAAAAATGAAAAGTAACTTTTAAAAGAGACCAATCTGACAAACCCTTATGCCAAATTCAAAAAAAATATTAAGTCGATTTAGAATTATTCCATTAAACCGATACCACAAGTGTCAAATGAGTGCTTAAGGTAATTTAACTACCGTGGTATTTATTGGGGCTGGCAAAAACCGGAAAAAACAAAACCGGTTAACCGAATTATAAAAACCGATATTAAAAACCGGTTTTTAAAACCGAAAAATCGAAAACGCTTTATAAAACCGATATACCGAAATCCGAGAACCGAAGGTGCATTTACATATTTGCCGCCCGTAGGCTATTTGGTTTTCTGGCCGCCCCTTTCTTTTTCTTTTATTCTTTAAATAATTTTAAAGACCAAGTAAAAGTCCTAATTTCTTTCAATTCTACGTACCAAATGTAAATCCACAATTTATACAAATTTTGCCGCCCCCTAAAAACGCTGCCATGGGCTTCAGTCCACTCAGCCTTTTGGTAAATACGCCACTGTATAAACCGCAATCAACCAAACACCTATTAATTTATATTCGAAAACCGATTATCCAAAAACCGGTATTTGAAAACCGCTTTTTAAAACCGGTTTACCGATATTCGAAAACCGGTTTTTCAAAACCGGTATTCGAAACCGGTTTTCAAATACCGGTTTTCGGTTATGGCCAAAACAGCGGTTAACCGAAAATCGGTTAACCGGTTAACCGAAAAACCGGTTTCGGTTGCCAGCCCTAGTATTTATATTTGGCAAGGCTGCGTAAAAACAATAGAAAACATACACAAAAACCTACTGCACAAGCATATTTAAACAAATTAGCGGTTTTAAATTGTTATGTTCATTTACTTATAAAATCTCTAAACCACCCTTAATATATATACCAAAGAAAACAAAATGTTAAAAAGGCAAAACAGTCACTAAAAAAATTATAACAAATTTGTTAAACAAGGTCAAGTAGCACATAAATTTAAGGATAAACATGAAAAAATTTTGTCACCTAACCTGTCAATTTCCGTAAATATTGATCTGATTATGGTCGTCGAATTATTGTTTACTTAAAAACACTCGGAAAACCACATGTTTTCTAATTATTACGGATATTTATTATCACTCATTGAATCACATCATAACCTTTCCGCGGCGTTACCACATGTCAGTCACATAACATTTTTTCTTATAGGAATTTTTTAAAACTTGGCACAAGGGCTTGTCACATTGGTTTCTCCAAAAGTTATCTTACATTAATTTAATAGAATGTACAAGAAAGCAAATATTTAACCCCTTTAAAATTTACATAGAAGTTCATATGTTCCGCTCGGCAACGCACCACCCAGTATATTGGATTTAAACAAAGGTATTGCTATAGGGTAGCCTAAAAATATGGTCAAAACTATATTTAAAGTTAACGAATAAAAATTGTTGACACACCCTGTATAATGGCAACCCCTATTTTTTATATAGATATTAAGGTTAGTTAATAAAATATTTACGTTTAAATATTAAAGAGTAAACTGAAAAATGCATTGTAATAATTTTTCAAAATTTTAAATTTACATAATTCCTTATGGCTTTATTTTTAAAATTGAAGGGAAATAAATTTAATAATATATTAGAATTGTTATGTAGAGTAAAAATAAATAAAAATAGTTAATAAAAAGGGTGTGTCAAAAATGTTGAAGTTATTTTTTTAATTCAAATTTAATATAAACTTAACCATAATTTTTAAGGCAACCCTAAAGGGATGACTCTGTTTAAATGCTATATTTTAATATATTTTAGTTTTTAGTTATAGACTATATGGTCCACATAACAAATATATCTTTATACAAGTCAACGAGCCAATAAATTAACCAATGTAAACTTATAACATCACAAATTAGTTGTTTTAGGAAGATACACCTTATTTTTTAATGATATATAAATTTTTATGGAAAAAAATCAGTGTTTAATAAGAAAAAACATATTGACTTTTAAAATTATTTAAAGTTAAAATTTTGATAACAAAAAAAATGGGTTTATTAATTATCGAATTAGTCGAATATAGGACCTAAATGGCTTTAAGATATACAATTCTAGTATATTTCCTAACTAGGGCTGAAAGTGCAACACACATGCTATATTTTTTTACGAGCCTAAAGAAAACATAAAAACATTTTTTTTATTGTTGATAAATGTACAAATTGTGGCATTTTGCAGGTTAATTTTTCTACACTGAATTGTATCCGCAGTTGGTTTCTTGTGAAACATTTTTTAAATATTAATACTAACTCGTAACTTCGTATACGAAGTACTCTTGATGAAGCCCTAGAAAGGCGAAACAATTGTAGAGCAATGCTCTAATAATTTTTGAAACATTAAAAAGCAATTTTTTCTATTTAGTATTAATGGTTAATTTTTCTGTTGCAAAAATATTGGTGTTTGCGAAATGTGTTCCTTCCACCTTTTGAGTTGGTGGCCAAAGCAACATTTTTTTAAACATGAAGTTTATAAAAATCTAAAAGACTTTTCCGAACTAGTCCGGAAAAGTGACTTTTATGTCGAAAAAAATATTTTTTTTAATGCTAGTATTTTTTAAATTTGAACTTAATTGGACATAAAATTTTATTCCAGCTTTTAAAACATGTATTCTTTAGCGCGTATACAGGGTGTCTCTAAACAAATGCGAAAAAAATAAGGAACATATTTTTCACCAAAAAATTAGAAAAAAACTTTATATGAATATACGTCCTAAACGTCTTAGTTTTTAAACTACAGGGTCTTAAAATTTTTTAAAAGATATTGTTTTTTATAATAACTTTAATACCCATTTAGATATTTTTAAAAATTTTGGGAAACGCACCCTTTGCACCAGAAGACATTTTTGACATACACGAAAAATAATTTTTACCACAGTCGTCCATAAGGGGTTTAAGATAAATATTTTTCTAAGAAAAATAGTACGCCAGTGCATTTTTGAAAATAAAAATATTTTTTAAATCCCCATTTAGTTTAGAAAAATATTTTTATTTTAGAAAAATGCAGTGGCGTATCATTTTTTCTTAAAAAATGTTTACCCTTAACTTCTCATAGACGACAATGGTAAAAACTATTTTTTTCTTTTATGCCAAAAATGTCTTCTGTTCCAAAGGATGCATCTTCCAAATTTTTTAAAAATATTTTAATTTGTATAAAAGTTATTAAAAAAAAACAACACAAAGACGTTTGGGACATAATATGTCCCAAACGTCTTTGTTAAACATATTATGTTCATATAAAGTTTTTTTCTTACTTTTTGATGGAAAATCACCTTCTAAAATTTGTTCGCATTTGTTTAGAAACACCCTGTATATTATTAAACGGGTAATATGGCTTATTATCTCCGGCTATTACCACGCTCATTACCCACGGCCGTTAAAAGGTGCTTAAAATGTGCGTAAACACGAGACATAAATAGATACGTTTTCGGCAGCCAGGCTGTATTAAAGAAATTAAGGTTATTTTTTAAATTAATGTATACCAGTGACCATAAGGAATAGACTATAAGGAATTTGTAAACCATTAAATAATAGTAAAATATTAAACCTATGGGGTATTTCCTTTTAATAAGAAGTCTTTTGTATATTACTTAGAAAGACCCTTTGGCATCATTTTACAATTAAAATATTAAATATCCATTAAAACAAAACTAAAATAACCAGTTTCCGGCCGAGAACTCTAGTATAGTAGGCACACGCATCTTCACCCAGTGACGACGCATCATAGATTACTGCGCAGTGGACCATCTTAAATAATTTTTAGTCTCTCGCGACGTTATTGCATTGACTAAACTGAGCGACTCTTTTCGGTGCGCCGCACGATTGTTTTAATCTCCTCTATGCCGAATGAACTTGTTTTTGGGCAAAATTCGGCTGCTAAAATAAGTAAATTTTGGTTATTGTTGTGCGGCATTCGCGGTAGCACTTTACAGATTATTTAGACATTTTTTATATCGCGCGTGTGGTCGACAAGTTTATATTTTTTATTCGTATTTGGTTGTGTGTTTAGTGTTTATAGACAATGAATGTGGTGCATAATTTAGTGAACGTTAAACAATTTTTTAAATATTCATATGAAGAGAAACTTGAACAAAAAACTAGTGGTAGACCGTTACCGGACAACGTGATTAAAGTAAGTAGTTCACCACTTTTAAAATTTTTAATATAAAATAATTTAGAAAGCACTTTCAAAGAGACAAAAATGTGCTAGATATTTTAATAACTACTCCTATGTCGACATCAGAGGCTGAAAGGTGTTTTTCTACTCTTAAGCAAATAAAGACCTTCCTTCGAAATACCATGTCACAAGATCGTTTAACTGCATTGGTCATGCTTTCCATCGAAAAAGACTTCATATTAAAAATCACAGACTTTAATGACAAGAGTTATTGATCGATTCGCTTCGAAGAAGGATCGTCGGATTGATCTCATATTTAAACAATAACGTAAGTTTCTAATAATTTTATTTCCGTTCTCATTTTCTTTAAAACCCAGCCTACATAAATATGAAATCTGATAACTGAATATCGACTTAGGATTAAATTCGATAAAATGGTGAATGCGCCACGAATATATTATTCCATTTATTTGAGAAATTTAATTGCAGAACACCTATAATATTTTGCCACGCGCCGCCACTGCCCTTTGGTCTTAAAGGGCGTAAAGTATTGCGTTTAAAATTATACAAAATTGCTTATATTTTAATTTTAAATTAAACTTGTATTAAAATGGGTTTAGGTTTCCTTAGTAAACGCAACATCTAGTATAGATCTTTTATTCATGTTTCAAGCTTTCACTTTATGAAACTGGGAAAGACCGACGAATTAAAAAGCGAGCAATTAAAATAAAAAGAGTTTCTTTTTCGACTTTTAAATTTAAATTTATTTCTAAAAGGGTGAAAACGTGCCTACCAGAGCACATAAAGCACAGAACACAGAATATTATTTTGGAAATATTAGACTTTCTTATTTTATTTTCTATTTTTTTACTACTCTTTTTTTATTATTGAAATACAGCGTGTGGAGTATAAAAGGTAAATAGGTATTAAAGTATTGTAACTTTAACAAAAAAAAAACATTAGCTTTTTAAACTTTTTAATTTTAAAACTTGGCTAATTAGTATTTAAATATCTGACTGCTAGTGGTAATTATTAGACTTGGTGTATTTTTTTATATTGTTTAAAGCCATTTTAGTTTCTGCCAGAGCGGGGTAAATGAAAGTTTGATAGTAGACAAATGGTTTTTACATACGAAGTAAAATTCTTTTTAACTGAACAAGATTTAACAAATTTATTTTAACTTCAGGGACAAATAACTTAAAATAATTTTTTTGACTTACACCACTCTGGTTCTGAGCCCCTTAATTGTGACATTTGATTTTTAATAAAAAATGTAATTTTTGTTTAACTTTTTTTTATTAAGGTTTAATTTACAAGGTGGGACCAATGTAATGGGTCAAAATTTAACTGGAGAGTTGTGAAGTTAACATATTGCGATTTAATTAAACCTACCCCGGTACAAAAGTAAGTATTATTTAAAATACAGGAGTCAAAGTTCAAAAATTATGTTTAAATTATTTTAATAATATTTAATAAGTTTTAAATATTGTAATAATACTCGGTATCTAGGGTTTTTTTAACATAGGGTATTCATATCTAATGTTAAATTTTTATGTGTTAACTAGAGGACGCTACCTACACTACTTTAAATTCTTTAAAACATTGTAATTTTTGTGATTTTCTGTATGTAGAGGATATTTTATTTAAGAGGAAAAATAGCATATTTTTTAAACTTTTTCCGCATTTTTAAACAACTTAAGATAACAAATCAATGTATTTTATCTCGAAAAATTTGAAAATCTTAACTAGATTTTTTTTTATTTTTTTATCTGTTTGACACTCCACGAAGGCGAAAATGAAACACCCTATTTATTACTCCATTTTTTTGATTTTAAGATCAATTCTAAGTGTTTTTTGAAATAAGGTATTTTAAGTCTATCTTAAACTAAGACTAGTCTTGAGTTATTAAAGCTTGGAAAGTCACATTTTTGGCTTATGATATTTAATTAACTATATAAATATTAAATAAAAGTAATGCAGGTGAGATTACCTGATACTTTAAAGCCATTGAAATTTTACCTATTACTTAAAAGTTTTTATATTAGTTTTTCATAAAAAAATATTCTTTAGATGAAAAACTACAGATAGTAATGCTATATTACAAGTTTTAACAAATTGTCAGTGAAGCAAAATCAAAAATTATGAAAAAATAAAATAAAATCTACTTATAGGTAAAACTTCATTAACTTTGAAGTATCAGGCACCACATGGGTTACCTGCATTTTGTATTTGATTATCCTATTTAATTAAATAGTATAAGCCGAAAATGTGACTTATTAGGCGTCAATAACTAAAAAGCAGATAAAGATGGACTCATAGTACCCTCATTGAAAAACACTCAGAATTGACCATAGAACCCAAAATGGTATAACAAAAAGGAAGTTCTATTTAAAAACGTAACAATTATGGCGTGAGTCTTTGGTTTGTTTAACATTTTTTATTATTATGATTTAAAATTTCCGAGCTAAATAAAATACAGCAATTGGCTATCTTGAAAAATCTTTAAAAATACGGGAAAAGTCAGAAAATATGGCAACTTTTTTCTTAAATGGAATACCCTGTACCATCAGAGTTAATTATTGACCTTTCTTATGTCATTTACACAAAAAAGGTATACTTTGTAAGAATCGCTCTAAGCAACCGTTTTCTAGATATTCACTCTTAAGTTATTTAGTGCAACCCAAACATGCCCTTAAAAACAGCATATTAGCCGCAACTAGACTTAAAATCAGTAGTAAAAAGCCAGGCGGTCATGAGTTTATTCTCACTTTCAATTATTCCCCTTCTTGTTGCTCGCACACTATTTAAACGACTCGTTTAAAAAAAAATAGTTGATTCCGTCTTTAATTGTATGACGCTCGTGGCTTCTTTGTAACTGGTTTTTAGTTTACAACTGTCCCATTATAAACAAATGGTTTATTCCCGTTAAGCCGCGTCCAGACTTGCAATAATACACCGCGACGCTCCACTCCACATACAGTCACAGTCATAGCGCGCACCTATGGTATGGACAGAATTCACGTCGTTTTAGGGGGTGGCAAATGATTCAGAGCTTGTTGGTTTTTCGGCGTCAAAGAATCAGCGCAAACAGGCTGGTTAATTTGAACGGATAATTTTCCCCGAACATCATAACCAGAGACAACAATGAGACGAGTAACTGGTCCTAACAATTTGTCCATTGTATTTATCTCTTTCTGGTTTAACGCAAGTTCCAATAAATATGTCTTTGTCTTTCATCATGGCAGGCTATCGTAGATGGAGCAATCATCGCTTTGCCCTGGTTGCCAAGTTGTTTACAATTTCTGCATGTAAACTTTAATGTCCTTTTTGGCTCGCATCTAATTAAGAGAAAGAAAATATACCATGAATCGAATATTTTTAACTTGACAACGTTGCCGCAGGCAGTCACGCCGAAATGTTATTCGATATTTGTGTTTGATATTTTCAATGGCCGATTTGTTTGGACAGTTTGTTTACATTTTCTGTGAATTATTGTGTGTTTCGTTGTTTTTGACCTTTAATTGGACTTTGAATATTGACTTTTATTAGTGATCATAGTGTATATATTAAATTTGTGCTTTTCAACAGATAATTTAAGGTAATATTGACATGGTTATCTGTAAGAAAAAATCTTTTTAAAAACCAAATAAATGACATTTTTAATTAGGTATGTGTAATTATTGAAGTAAACCCCAATATTTTATATTAATAGGAAACAAAAACAAGTACCTAACATTAAGGGCAAAAATAGCACAGCTATATAATTTAAATTTGGCGGGCAAACGATAAAGTCGACTCACACGCCATCTGCGATTACCTTCCTTGAAGACAGACAAGGAAGGCCCAGCAGCTATCTCTCTCTCGGATAATTTATTTACATTTAGTTGCTCGTCTCATTCTTCTCTCTGTCATAACGTTCCCAGCCACCGGAATCGTACGTCGATCAAAGAGCGTCGATGTTTCCCGGGCCCGACTTCAAGTTTCAAGGATCTGCGAGTGCCACGGCATTCAAAAACTGTCAATCAGTGTTTGATTTACCAACAGGCTGTGTAGGCTCAAGCTTAAGGTGACACATTTTTATAGGGCGGCCGATTTACTTCATTAATTAATATGTATTTTGATTTGGAAATAAAAATTATTACGAAATAATTTATTACAATTAGGTTAAGACCTTTTTGTATGTCCAATATGAGATAGAGAAATAAGGTTTAGGGGCGGCAAAAATGTATAGTCTACGGGCGACAAATATGTAAATTCGCCACTGATATCAATGGTTATAGGTTAATTGTTGTAAACAAAACAATACGAGAAAATATATTTTAATAGGTTACTATTTATTAAAGTGTGGAGTTCTTAATTTGATCTTGTATACAGTTTTATGTAAGTTAAACGAATAAATACATTTTTATTATTGTTTTATTGGGTCGGTTTTGAAAAATTTAACAAGGAAAAAATACCTACTAAGCTGTTGTAAATATATGTAAGTAAAAAATCCTATTATGTAAGAGTTTGTTTTTTAAAATTAACATGAAAAATGTATTTATAAGTTTTATTTCCATATCTATAGACAAGAAATAACAATGAATTTCACTTTTGTTAATAGTTAGATATAAAATACATTTTTGTATTATTTTATTTACAACCACTGTAATCTCAAACCAGCCTTATTGACTTTCATAAACGAACGAAGTGACTTTTCATTTTGTTGGGTTTGCTTTATACTCGAGGACAAGTTCGGTATACATCGGCGATATTCGACGATCTGACGCCAAAAAACCGACAAGCTGTGGATCGCAGTGACCCATTTGCCAAACAATTTAATTGTGCGCAAACAAGTATGTTTTACGCCCTACGCCTGATGCATTAAAAGTAATGTAACAGCAGGCGCGGGGCGTAGAGGTTAGGTTATGTTACTTTTAATGGAAAATTTTAGTTTGACTGGTATTACTAACCAAAACTAACAAAAACTAAAAATATGAAAAATAACCAAGAGTAAAGTACTTTTATTTTTAAAAATAGAACAAAATTGTATTTGTAAATAATGTAGAAAATGGAATTTTATGTCAATTTTTTTAAAGCTGAGGCATTCCAACTTAAATAATGGGCAAGAGAGCAAAATTTATTAAAATATTTAATAACTTTAAATAAATATATTTTTTAATTTACTGCCTTAGGCCCAATATTTTAAAAAGTGTTATTGCGTTATGTAAAAATGTCAAAAATATTTTGATATAAAATTAATTTCTCCAAAACATTTACCTATAAAATTTTGTTCTATTTTTAAAAATACGGGTACTTTACTCCTGGCTTTTTTAATTTTTTTAGTTATATCTTGCCTTGTATGTACATTACCAATTAAAGAATGAAAGTAATATTTTGCATTTATTAGTTCTGGACCCTGCAACCAGTTTTTCCAAAAGTACGTTTAAAAATTTTAAAATTTTTGGTCTTTATGTCCTCTTGTAACACCTACCCTTATACACACTGTATAAAAACATTTAGCTTCATATCTAGGCTATTCTTTCCAATTCTAGCACAAACCACAAAGGTTTCTCGCTATCCCAAGTGTATTTATTAATCCCACATATACACACCTTTGCCCATTCTCACTCCCACACTTGTGTACACCCACACAACATAAAATCAAAATGAAAATATTTTCTTAGAATAGAAATAATAGTATCCCTACCTAATAAAACTATTATTGTTTTGCATAAAACTTGGCCAAGCTTTTGCTAAATATGTTATTTTAATATGATATGTATTTCAATGGCCTAGCCTGGGGTGAAAAACAATTTTGCTGCTCTCTTTACCAGGTATTTCAATTTAATTATACCATTCATTATACAGGGTGATCATTTTTAAGTCGGCACTATTGCTAACTTCCTTATTATTGGAGATACAAAGTCGGTTAAATTAGTAAAGTTTTAGTACTTTTATGTTTTACCCATCTATTATTGATCTGTAATACCTTAGAAACGGAATATGTTATGGTAGCAATAATACCTGCTATTACACCTAGGGCATTATAAGCGGGCATTATGATAATGCCCGCTTATAATGCCCTAATGCGCTAATATGGAAATTTTATTGCTTATCCAATTTTATTTTTCTCACAATAAAGATCAAGTTTATACAAAAATAAATTTTAATATTTGTTCTTGGAATTCAAATTGGGGAGCACACTGTTGCAAATCCGTTAAACAGCTGATAAAAATGGGCATCTAGATTCATTTTGGCAAAGAATATTTTCATGAATTACTTGATAAGTTATTAAATTTCAGGAAAAATATTAGGCATTGTTGTCTGACAACTTAAATAACACAAAGCAGGATAATAGTCAGTGTCTCGAGAAACTTTATATACATATAGCCATAAAGCGTAAGTTCTTCGTTATTTACACTTGAATTGCAGATAAACCAAACTTGACTTCGCACGTTATGCTTCATTGCCGAATTTTTAACAAAATCCATGATGGCAACCACCTAAACGCTTAACACTAGTGGTAGACTAACTATTTGCTTATTTTTTATTACATTCATCCCATAAATTATAAAAATTCTTTAAAAAAAGAATATTAACTGCAACAGCAGAAAGCAAAACTTAATTATGAAATGTCATTATGTTCTAAATTTACAACTGCGACGTTGCCAAGTCGCTTAATTTTAGTTTTCAATAAGCTACTGTGTCATTTTATCTGACATAATGCCCAAAATGACATACTTTGGGACATGAAAAATAGTCGTTATATTTTTTTATGCTGGATTAGGTGAACCTTGGCTTCAGTAATTACTATAAATAAGTTATAAAGGCACATTACAATTTGTTATAATAAATCGCTTTATTATTTTTTGAAATATAGGCAAAAATTTATAAAGTATGTTATTTTCGTCCATTTTTTCCGACGTGGTTTATTATTTTTAATTAACGAAAAGATGCTTGAAATAACTTTTAGAAAGAACAACAACAACAATTAAAAAAGGGGCTATCAATATTTCAGTTTGTTTTAAAGATTTGTTTTGCCTACAATACTTCACTGGCTTTACAATAACTTTTTATTAAATAACCCTTTAAAAAACACTACTTGAACATTAACTTACTTCAAATAAAAAGTAATAACAATTTTATTGCTACAATAAAAACAGTATATCAAGATTCTTTTAATACAAATCCATATATAGCAAATAAAGAGGTGAAATGTCAGAGCTACTTTATACAGAGTCATTTTTAACTTTGTATTTTCCTTTTAACACTGTATAAAATGCAAAAAAAAAAATATAAAATAGTATATTGTGCAACAAGTTTCGAAAAGACAAGTATAACTCTTATGCAGGAGCCATAGGCGAGTGCTACAAGTCATACGAGTGTGCGAAGAGTCACTTTTAAACGTGTTGCACACGATGCTTTTTCTACGGCAGCAGAAAATAAGGATTAATATGTGATTTCTATTATTTTTATCCTTTTAACTTTTGACAGGACTGTGTGAAAATTTTTCATACGCCGTGTGCCAGGTTTTCACTCCCTTATGTCAAAACTAAATGACAGAAGATAAAATATTTTTGACTGGTTGAAATGTGAAAATTTTTTACACAGTAGTATCATACATCATGTAAAATAAGTCATTTTCAGATCCTCTTTGACGTGCGTTTTTAGAAACTTTTCTTAACACTCGTAGAAAAACATAGATACGCCATTGCATTCTAGGTAAAAATCCCCAAAACTTTTTTTACATATTATTTTTCTATCTTTAGTATCAAGGAAATTACAAATTCCTGACCAAATTCTTACAAAATCCCATATGTGGACAAAGTATTCAAACAATGCCTTTAAAAATGAATGGACTACAGTAAACACAAAAGATCTTTCGCAAAAACGTGAATGTTTGCTGATACAGTTTTTTAAATCTAAAAGCAAATATTGCTTTGTTCCTTGTATAAACCGAATATTTAATAATAAAAAAACAGACTTAAAATACCGGTTGACACAGAATATTGTTACCCGGAATTTATTTCCTCAGTTTTTAGGAAAAACTAATAAAAATTTCATATTACAACAAAAGCATAAATTGAAACCTTTTTGCATTATTGCAACCCCAGAATCACTTCCAGGTTACCCGAAAGGCATGGCACATATACGTTTCTTAGATTTAGTACACGTGCCTTAGTTTTGTTTCTATATTTGCATTCCCTATGAAATTTTCTTGTCTATAATATGTCAAACAGAATATTTCTTTTTAAAGTAACGGCCAGAAATAACTTTTAAATAAAATTAAATATGCTTTTTTTTTGCCAAGTAGGCTAATTTTATACAAGGAATGTTAAGAGTTTAAAAAAGCTCATTTACTCGTTATCTATACCTTTTAAAAAAAAATTGTAGGTATATAGCCAGGCATAGACATCACATTTTAAAATATTTTGATGTATACATGTTGGCTCACAAAAGCGGGACAGTACAAACTTATGTTTTTTGAAGTATTGTTACCCTGTATTTTATAGTTTTGTTAAATTCCTCTTTACGTTCTAAAATTGTTTCTATCGGTTATATAGGTATAAAACTTTAAATTTAGAAAATGTTGTAGTTTCTTTTCTTAAAATAAAAAAATTAGAACATATTCCATAACGCTATCATTTTCCCAATTTAATTTTTTTTTTTTAAAGTTGTCTGGGCAGGCATTTACCTAATAGATCATATTTATACATTTTAATAATTTAATGCATTTGAATTATATAGGGTATATACACTTTATATGTGTTCCAAATCCGACCTCCCTTGGAATATTGTTCTCATATCTGGGGTATGGCGTCCCCCACAACCCTAAGCATTCTTGATTCTGTTCAAAGAAGAGCTATTCGTCTCATTAATGATCCTTCACTTACAGAAAGGCTTCCATCTCTTGCCGATCGTCGGGCTGTGGGGATTTATCGCTTTTTTATAGGTACTTCCATGGCTTCTGCTCTGAAGAATTGTCCAGTATAGTTCCTCCACTCACGGTTCCCAACAGAGAAACTCGTGGTTCCGCGCGTATGCATCCCTATACGGTCCAACTGGACAGGCCCCGAACTTCCCACTTTGTTCGTTCTTTTATCCCTAGAGTTCCTAGATTGTGAAACCTGCTGCCCGCGGAGGTCTTTTCCTTCCCCCAAAAATCTTCAAGTATTTAAGTCCCGTGTCAACAAACTCCCTCTTACCTCGCTTAAGACACCCACGGTACGTTAGTATTTAGGCTTTTAGCCTTCGTGGTTTGTCCAAGATTAAAAAAACTTTACCGTTTGGTTCAGTTTATGTCGCCTGTCCTGTTACATTGTATAAATTGATATTTAAGATTATTGTAATAAGCAATTAAACAAAACACTCTTTTCAAGTGTGAAAAAAGCTTTGAAGTGTTAAAAAGTTACTTTACGTACACTTTATGTGTGTGTACTAGAATGAAGTACTTTATCTTCATGTTACCGATTAAAAAACAGCATTTTTGTTTAACGGTCGTGGACAAAAATGTTTTTCATTTCACCCTATTCAGTACTCTTTACAAACCCAGTATAATGAAACCAAAGTCAATAAAGACTTTAAACGTAGATAACGTAAACCTCGGACTTAGCAAAAAATCAGTGAATTGGAAAATGTAAAGCTATAACTTCTCTTTAAGAGAGTGGATTCTTATCGTTAAACTTGACTTTTAACGGTGATTTACTTATTGTTGACGGGCACAGGTCATTGACTATGTCGGCCATTATCCAGATAAAGTCTTTGCGGGACGATTAACCGGGGTTATACAAAAAGGCTTATAGTCTAAGAACGGCTATACAGGGTGGTCGCTAAGTAATGTGCCAAAATTTAACTGAAGAATTGCGACGTTAAAATATTGAAATATTGGCAATTTCAAAGATCAATGAGACCTCTGGTGGTCAACGGCGCAACCTAAGAAAACGGGTGATCGATCATGTTTAACCACTGAAATGGATATAAAATATAATATTATTTATTTACTTCGGTATAAACAAAATATTATTTGGCTTTTCTCCAGTATAAAATTAAAAGTTTATTTAACATTTAAGGAAAATTAAAACTTTTATACATTATGAAGAACCATTCTGCTCTTACACAATATAATAAATGTTATTATTACTTTAAAAGGCGTCTTGTTAAGATTTTATTTTATTGCATTAAAATGATTTCAACCGAGTGCCAATAAACCTTTGTTTATAGATTGAAACCTTTGTATTGTAAGTAACTTAATATTGAATGTTTCATTATTTTATTTCTTTTAAAGTAATAATAACTTTTATTATATTGTGTAAGAGCAGAATAGTTCTTCATAATGTATAAAAGTTTTAATTTTCCTAAAATGTTAAATAAACTTTTTAATTTTATTCTAGAAAAAGCCAAATAATATTTTGTTTAAATTTAATCTCCCAGAAAACAAATAAAACATAAAATACTTTATTATATGGCTAAACAGTTTTTACTATTCTTTTATCTGGCTGAGATACCTAATAGGTGTATCTTTTACCAGTTATTTTTTTCGAAAGTATTGTCAAACTCTAAAGTGTCCATCAGACATTTCATTTTTAATTTTTTTCAGTTTTCTAACAAGTTTATAAGTAAGTTTTTAGGTAAACTGTTTACCACAATTTTGGTAAACTATTTACCACATTTTTGAGACGCAACCATTGGCCCAGTTCTCGTCTGGCATCTTGTTAAGATTTTATTTTATTGCAATAAAATGATTTCAACCGAGTGCTAATGAACCTTTGTTTATAAATTGAAACCTTTGTATTGTAAGTAACTCAATATTGAATATTTCATTATTTTATTTCTTTTAAAGTAATAATATCTTTTATTATATTGTGTAAGAGCAGAATAGTTCTTCATAATGTATAAAAGTTTTAATTTTCCCAAAATGTTAAATAAACTTTTTATTTTTATTCTGGAGAAAAGCCAAATAATATTTTGTTCAAATTCAATCTCTCAGAAAACAAATAAAACATAAAATACTTCGGTATGTTTAACACGAGTTTTTGGGCCTTGTGCGTAAATAGCTGTGTGTTTTGCTAATATTTTTATCAAAAGTATTTGCTTTTACCTACAATAAAATTTTATTATTGCATCTGAAAAGCCATTAACATCTAAAATAAAAAGACGTGTGGATAATTAAAATACCTAATATAGTTGGAATTCAAGATTTCTTTTCCTTCCACTGTGCACCTATTATCAGAAGTGCAATTAAGGTATGAAAATACTGGGCTTAGCGTAAAGAACGGTTCTTTACTTATTTCAAAAAAAGTTTTACATGGCGCTTTCTTTACTAATCGCCAACAACAAAAAGTATGTTAAACCATCAAGGGCACTACTTAAACTTTCTAGTTAACACCTAAAAATTAAGATTAGATATGAATAGCTCATGTCAAAATACCCCTAGATACCGAGTTTTATTACAATATTTAAAATGTATAAAATATTTTTAAAATAATTTAAACTTTTTTTTAAATTTTAACACCCTGCACTAAGTTAATTTTAACTTTTGTACTTAGGTAAGTTTAGTTAAATAGCAATATTTTAATGTTACAAATCTCCAGTTAAAATTTGGTCCATTTCTTATGGACCACCAAGGTTAGTTTATATTTATAAGGTTGCGACATATCCTTAACTTTTAGGCGGTTCGAGGTCGGGGACGCAAGGAAGGGCACTCCACGGAGAAAAGTTGGCAAGACTGGGTAAAATCAAAGCTGATGATCAATCCAGTGGCGTCTAGAATTTGCGCATTTCATTTTGCATAGTTTTGGAAGTGATATTTGTTGAAAGATGTAATTCCAAATGTTTTTTATTTAAAGTAAAAGAATTTACAACTTAATAACAATAAAAACTGTTGTGTAAACGGTTGTTCTACTAATACAATAAACTGTATATCTCCGGCACTGAACAACATGGCCGAAAAATGGGAGATGACGTCAGAACACGTCAAAGCAATATGGCCGAATGTCGCGACCCTATATAGACCGACTTTGGTTAAAGCAGACTTTACATCAAGAAAAAATGTATAAATATCAGTCCGAAAATTTACAAACAATATTGTAAACTACAAGTTAGACACTAGATTAATAAAAAGCAGGGTCTTGTGCAACATTATTCTAAAGCTTCTAAGGAGTACTTTATAACCCTAGAATATGTCAATATTTTGGTTAGTTCTGGTTATATACCCTTACCTACTACAAAACAGCAGTACTTTAAAAATTACCTGAATACCTAATCTGGATGACCATTTTTTTTCGAAACGAATAAACCAAATATACTTAAAGTACTGGATACTGGATACTGCTTTGTTTATGGCGTTGCTGCAAGGCAATTGCCAGCTTAATGTGGTGGGAAAATCTGGATTGTCGAGCTTTCCGCTCCCAGAAATTCCGGTTTAAAAATTCAAATATTTAAATCAATAACAACGATAAACTTCTGAACATGCATTAATTGTGACTGTCAAGCCAGCGGCTGCTACTGGTATCGCGCATAACCGTCACTTTCACTACTGACGTTTTTCCACAAGGCGTGCGCACCTCCTTGACCATACGAAGACACCATGTGTTCAACACCAAAACGAAAAACCTCAGGCTTTAGGAATCTTCACTGACAGCGCTTAGCCCCAGAAGAAAGAAGCCCCAATTTAGCGTGACTCTTTTCTCGATCCCCAAGGGTACAGCTACGCTCGTACGACGCCTTCAATTGCCTACCCGGGAAGTCTATGTAGACTTCTACGTAAACGTACCGCACTACTCGAAGACCGCGGAAAGAGTAATACTTAAAGTGGTATTTTTCTTATACTCTTTTTAAAGGTTATCTTTATAAAGAACTCGTAAGGAGTTTGACATTTATATCTGTGATTTCTTGCCAAAAATTTAGATATGCACTGTATTTTATAATACGGTGTTTAACAATAAATGTATTATTAGGTATATCCTTATATATACATAATAAAATGTAGTGTGTTAAAAAAATGATTTTTAAACTTTTAACTGCGCTTGATGTGGGGTGTCGAAAAATATTTTCTTGCCTTTTAAATGATTTCAGCAAATACCACTGTTTGTATGCAGTCAAGAATAAAAACTATAACAGTAAACACGCTTGGATAAATCCTTATTGCGCATACTTAAAATTCCTTTGCCCTTTTGACTTCTCTTGAGACATTCTTTGGGCCAAAGGTTCTTCTATTTTTGCATTACTTTACTTAATTTTTGTTTTAGCAAGAGGTTTGTTAAAGGTTTTATAAAATGCTTTTTTAATACATTTTAACATCCTTTAGGTAGTTTTGTAAGTAATACATATATTACTATTACTTTGCCGTAAAAATCATACACAGGGTGGTGCAAAATTTTGAAAAAATCTGAATGTTTACTAATATTTAATATATTCATCATCTGATTTTATACTTCAGCAAAATTAGTAAAAAAAGCAGAAACCTCGTAATAAAAGATAGAGAACTATAAACTTGAATAAAACATTATTTTTACACTCTAAAACTTGTCTCAAAATCTACTTATCGTAGGGTACCCGTGACCACAGATTTCAAAGATCAAAAAACAAATTTTTTACACATTTATTGCAAATATTTCTTTGCCTATAGGTTTATTGCTATTTAAATTACTACAAATAATGTAGAGCAGAGTTTCCTAAACTTTTTCAGTTTCCGGACCCCAGAAAATCAAGGACAATTTTAAGGAACCTCTTAATAAAAAGACAATTAAATTAGGACAACTTATTGACGTACTTACTTATTAATTTAAACTTCCACAGGTAAGACTCACTGATCTTGATGAATAGCCAATGTTATTACCTACGCGACACAAAAGTTACATTTCATGGGCGAAAAAACGGGTTTTGTGCGCAAGCAAATCAAAGGTGATCGCGCCTGGCGCCAAACAGACTATCCGCATTATCGAAAAGAATTAACGACTTCTTTGCGTTTCTCGTTCGGAGTACGGTAGCTAATGAGCGTCACGGTAAAAACGCGGACGGAGGGCACGGAGTGCCGGTGTTGTATTCTCCCCGTGCGCATGTTCGTCTACCCGCGATTTGTTTACTGCGCGAGGTCGTAAAAATCCGAAAAATGCTTCTTGCCACTGCAGATCTAAATGTGAGTTATCTATGGTAAGACCGCGGACCCCATAATACATGCTCGCGGACCCCCAGGGGTCCGGGGACCAAAGGTTAAGAAACGCTGATGTAGAAGATTAAATTCTTTACAACTTCTATTTAAATATATTTTTAATATATCTTCAACTATTTTCAAGATAGAGGGCGGAGTGCACGAAGTGTTTAACCATTTATAGTAATATTTAAGGTCAACTTGTAGTCCCGATTAAAAACACGTCTAATAAAGTTCTTTTTTTTATCTTTGAACAATCCACGAAGACTGAAAGCCTAAATACTAACGTACCGTGGGTGTCTTAAGCAGGGTAAGAGAAAGTTTGTTAACAAGGGACTTAAAAACTTGAAGATTTGGGGGGAAGGAAAGACCTCCGCTGGCAGCAGGTTCCACAGTCTAGAAACTCTAGGGATAAAAGAACGAACGAAATGGGAAGTTCGGGGCCTGTCCAACTGAACTGTGTAGGGATGCATACGCGCGGCACCACGAGTTTCTCTGTTGGGAACTGCAAGAGGAGGGACTATACTGGATAATTCGTCGGAGCAGAAGCCGTAAAAGTATCTATAGAAGAGCGATAGATCTCCCACAGCTCGACGATGGGCAAGGGAAGGAAGTCTTTGAGTAAGTAAAGGATCATTAATAAGACGAACAGCCCTTCTTTGAATGGTATCAAGAATGCTGAGGGTTGTAGGGGATGCCATTCCCCAAACATGAGAACAATATTCCAGAGAGGGTCGAATTTGGGACACATAAAAAGTGTATAAATTGGAAGGAGAAAAATACTTTTTGGCTCGGAAAAGAAATCCAAGATTTTTGAAGCCGCGGTGGCTATAGGTACAATGTGTTTATGCCAGTTAAGGTTATTCTCAAATGTGACGCCCACAAGGTTAAATGTGTCCCCGCTCTGCAAAACCTGACCACTCATAAGCAAAGGATGGGTGTTTGATGATTTTTTCGCGACAAGGAACACGATTGTGTTTTGGATGCATTAAATTGAACGAGATTTTTGGCGCCCCAATCCAATATCAAATTGAGATCCTGTGAAAGAGATATCTGCATCGCCCTGCGTTTGCTTTCCAAGCCGGGTTGAGAGATTGGTTTGGGAACCTGAGAAGTAGAGTGAAGGGTACTATCGTCAGCATAACTAAGAAAGGGATTGGTTGTGGAAGAAAGAAGGTCGTTGATGTGAAGAAGAAACAAAGTTGGTGCTAGTACTGAACCCTGAGGCACTCCAGCATTAATTTCGTGAAAGCTTAAAGAGTGGCCATCAACAATAACTAATATTCATCGATCAGATAGATAACTAGAGAGCCAAGTACAGAGTTTAGTTGAAAGACCATAGGAGGGAAGTTTATTAAGAAGTGCGGCATGCCAGACCTGGTCAAAAGCTTTGGATATATCAAGAGCAACGATCTGGGACTCACCTAGAAACTCAAGAGACTTATTTCAGCAATGTGATACGAAAGAAAAAAATCTGCTGTAGATCTTGTGTGACGAAATCCGTATTGCCTGTCATGTAAAATTTTATGTTTTTCTAAATACCTAAGAATTTGCGAGTTAATGGATTTCTCCATTAATTATTGATTAATAAATAATTTTTAAAAATTTATATTTTTCATTAAAAATTACGTTATATTTTTTTTCAACAATTGACTATATTCATTTAATAATATTTATCTCTTCGTGTAAATAAAGTTATTGGGAGAAACATTTTAATTCTTTTTAACTAATTTTATTTTTAATTAACTAGGGAAAAAATAGTGTTAAAAAACTATTATCAGGTATTTTTTTAAACGAAGTATTCTAAAAACTTGAAATTTGCTTTGGAGGAACGTTTTTTCGTTATTTTTAAAAATTTTAAATATTATTTAACACATATAAAAAAATAGGAATTAAAACAGCTTTTAAGTGTGCAAACCCGATCAATTGGAAAAAACATTGTAGACTGTTGAAAATTTAATTTTGTACATTAGTGAATACCTATTTAAAGAGGTAATATTGTCAGTTTAATTCGCAAAGTGCCTAACACCATATAATCCAATGCATTATTAATAAACTGCTCTAGTACTTTTAATTGTATTAGTGTCAAAATTTATTAAATTTAACTTTATTAAGTTTTAATAACTTTTTTTTATATTTAATTATTTTTTTACTGTATGCCACCACAAATCACTGTAGAATTCTGCTTTAAAATATGCTTCTAGTAAATTTTTAAAAAGTTAGAGTTACGCACTTTGCGAATTACACTGACAATATGTAAAGGAAACTTAGAACTTTTAAGACAGCAAAAGTCACAGAAACGCTTGTTATTGCAGAAAAAAGGCTTGCATATTTAAAAGTTAGTTTTATTCCTAAAATCTTTTATTTATATAAATTTTCGCTATTGTAAAAAATAAAGACACCCACGGTACGTTAGTATTTAGGCTTTAAGCCTTCGTGGTTTGTCCAAAGATAAAAAAAAGATACTTTCCTCTTGAGCAAAATTAATATTTTGGAGGTACCTCGTATACCACCTAAAAATAATTATTATCTGTTGATTGCATTTTAGGTTTTAAACAAGCATTGCTGCAAACTGGTAAAAAAGAAAAGACACTATACATACAGTGTGTCCGCCTAAGTTCTCTACATATGGGAAACTTTTTTATTATTAATTTTACGACAAAAAGTTATTTTTTATAAAAAGTTCTGCATGGTCTAAAACCTAAATTGCAATAATTGGACAATTATTTATTTCAGTAGTATACGAGGTATATCAAAAATCTGAATTGTGTTCAGGAAAAAAGTACCCTTATTTTTAAAAATATTGAAAAGTATTATTAAGGAAAAATGTTTAGAATTAAAATTAACTCTTAATATGTAAGCTCGTTCATTTACAAGTAAAAGTTCTTCTTTAATTTTTTATGCGATAACGAGCGTTTCTGTGACTTTTTACTGTTTCGGCAGTTCCTAAGTTTTCTTTAGGTATTACATTTTAAAATAAGTATTTACAAATGTACAAGTTTAAATTTTAATCGTTTTATCATAGATACAATATCTGAGATACGGGATTGCCTTCTGGGGAATGTCCGCTAATTATCTTGTTAACAGTCTGTTTGTTTTGCAGAAGCGAGCTATTAGATACTTGTGTAGGGCGGGACCAAGGGATTCTTGCAGACCTCTATTTATAAACCAGAAAATACTAACTCTTTACAGTTTATTTATTTTGGAGACTGTCACCCTTATTTATAAAAACCGTCACAATTTTGTTTCACGTGACATGTCTTACAACACTCGCCAGACACATGACATATCCCTGCCCATACCGACTCGGACCTTAACAAAAAAATCTGTGATTTATGAAAGCATAACAATGTACAACCATTTACCCAATGAAATAAAAGCCTCTTCTTCACTACACCTTTTTAAGAGAAAAATTAAAAATATATTAATTGGTAAAGCTTATTATAGTTTGGATGAGTTTTACAGTGATGTTTTGTGACACTTCATTTTTGTTTCTTGTTGCTCTATATATGTACATATTTTTATAATTTGTAATATATGTTAATCTGCATGTTTTTTTTCTTTTTTAAATTATTGTCGATTTATAGCTCTGTATTTTTTTTGTTACATTTTACATTTGTATTTAATTTTAAGTTGTTGGTTATTTCTAATGTGTGTTTTTATATTTTAACATTTTAACCATTTATTGACTTTTTTATGTACTCTTTATGTCTATTTGTTTGCATTGGATGATTTTTTTTCTTTAATGTATATTTCTACACCGCTTTGTCAATAAGAATCTTGTTTCTTGGATAATAAAACATATTTTGACTTTGACTTTGACTTGACATAAAAAATTAAAAAAAACAGTTTTTTCTTGAAAATGATTGAGTTTGCATATTTAGGAGTTATTTTTATTTCTAAACATTTTTCTTAATAATAATTATCGATGTTTTTAAAATAAGGGGACTTTCATCCTGAACAAAATTCATGTTTTTTTAGATACCTCGTATACTTCTGAAAATAATAAAGGTTTTAGACCATGCAGAACTTTTAAAGGAATAACTTTTTTCGTAAAATTAACAATAAAAAGATTTCCATACAGGGTGTTTTCTTATTGAATGTCAATATTAAAGGGGGTCATTTTTGGGTTTATTTTAAGAAGAACTCTTTATTAAAGGTATGTCCTAAACATCTTAACTTTTGAGATACAGGGTGTATCTTTTCAAAAAACCAAAAATTTCGAAAACACTTATTTAGTAAAAACTGTTATACTGGATATAAACCTTATTTAAATAAGTATTTATTATTTTTGTTACATAATTGCTAATTAAAAATTATAAAACCCAATTTTTAAAGAAAAAGATCCCGCAATGCTTCTTTTATGGACTAAAAATATGCAATTAAGTGATTTTTTTTCTCTTAAACTGAACAAGATACTGAAATAAATTAGAAGACATAAAAGCAGTATTTTTATTTGGTTAATCTAAAGAAAGCACACAAATTGTACACACATTTACACAGTCAGTGGCGTACCGTTTGTTTGTTGTAAATATTCCTTCAGCTGCTTCTCGAGACGCCACTGGACTTACTAAATGTAAAAGTTAGTGATAAAAAAACCCTTAATATCAGTAATAATAGTACCAAATTAAACCAAAATTGGGTAAAAAATGTACAAGTTTAAATTTTAATCGTTTTATCATAGATACAATATCTGAGATACGGGATTGCCTTCTGGGGAATGTCCGCTAATTATCTTGTTAACAGTCTGTTTGTTTTGCAGAAGCGAGCTATTAGATACTTGTGTAGGGCGGGACCAAGGGATTCTTGCAGACCTCTATTTATAAACCAGAAAATACTAACTCTTTACAGTTTATTTATTTTGGAGACTGTCACCCTTATTTATAAAAACCGTCACAATTTTGTTTCACGTGACATGTCTTACAACACTCGCCAGACACATGACATATCCCTGCCCATACCGACTCGGACCTTAACAAAAAAATCTGTGATTTATGAAAGCATAACAATGTACAACCATTTACCCAATGAAATAAAAGCCTCTTCTTCACTACACCTTTTTAAGAGAAAATTAAAAATATATTAATTGGTAAAGCTTATTATAGTTTGGATGAGTTTTACAGTGATGTTTTGTGACACTTCATTTTTGTTTCTTGTTGCTCTATATATGTACATATTTTTATAATTTGTAATATATGTTAATCTGCATGTTTTTTTCTTTTTTTAAATTATTGTCGATTTATAGCTCTGTATTTTTTTGTTACATTTTACATTTGTATTTAATTTTAAGTTGTTGGTTATTTCTAATGTGTGTTTTTATATTTTAACATTTTAACCATTTATTGACTTTTTATGTACTCTTTATGTCTATTTGTTTGCATTGGATGATTTTTTTTCTTTAATGTATATTTCTACACCGCTTTGTCAATAAGAATCTTGTTTCTTGGATAATAAAACATATTTTGACTTTGACTTTGACTTGACATAAAAAATTAAAAAAACAGTTTTTTCTTGAAAATGATTGAGTTTGCATATTTAGGAGTTATTTTTATTTCTAAACATTTTTCTTAATAATAATTATCGATGTTTTTAAAATAAGGGGACTTTCCTCCTGAACAAAATTCATGTTTTTTAGATACCTCGTATACTTCTGAAAATAATAAAGGTTTTAGACCATGCAGAACTTTTAAAGGAATAACTTTTTTCGTAAAATTAACAATAAAAGATTTCCATACAGGGTGTTTTCTTATTGAATGTCAATATTAAAGGGGGTCATTTTTGGGTTTATTTTAAGAAGAACTCTTTATTAAAGGTATGTCCTAAACATCTTAACTTTTGAGATACAGGGTGTATCTTTTCAAAAAACCAAAAAATTTCTGAAAACACTTATTTAGTAAAAACTGTTATACTGGATATAAACCTTATTTAAATAAGTATTTATTATTTTTGTTACATAATTGCTAATTAAAAATTATAAAACCCAATTTTTAAAAGAAAAAGATCCCGCAATGCTTCTTTTATGGACTAAAAATATGCAATTAAGTGATTTTTTTTTCTCTTAAACTGAACAAGATACTGAAATAAATTAGAAGACATAAAAGCAGTATTTTTATTTGGTTAATCTAAAGAAAGCACACAAATTGTACACACATTTACACAGTCAGTGGCGTACCGTTTGTTTGTTGTAAATATTCCTTCAGCTGCTTCTCGAGACGCCACTGGACTTACTAAATGTAAAAGTTAGTGATAAAAAACCCTTAATATCAGTAATAATAGTACCAAATTAAACCAAAATTGGGTAAAGAATAGTTAGAATATTAAAAAAAAAAATATTTTTTGAAATTTTAACACTCTGTATCTCAAAAGATAAGACGTTTAGGACATAGCTTCATATGAAGTTTTCTTTTCAAAATAAACCCAAAATCACCTCCTTTAATATTACCATTCAATTAAAAAACACCCTGTATGTAGAGAACTTAGGCACACCGTATAGCGTCCAAGTGTATAGTAAATTTTGTCTCAAAAGATAATATTATCGTTGCAAATAGCAGATCATTAATACGTTGGCTGTTTTTACCCCAACTTTAAGTCCCGTTTTACATAAGACGTACGAACGCCCTACGTCCTACGCCTGACAAAAAGTGTTTCATTAAAAGTAATACAATCTAACGCGTACGCGCCGCGTCTGCATGTAAAAGGGTACAACAATACTTTTAATGCATCAGGCGTAGGTGTAGGGCGTAGAGCGTAGGGCGTAAGGCGTAGGGCGTAGGGCGTAGGGCGTAGGGTGTTCGTCTCTGGACTAAGCGACGGGACTGCGACGGGACCGCGTTTAAATTTTTTATTAAAGCATGATCGTGTCAAAGAGCTTTACGACACAAACCTGTCAACAACATGCATAAAGTGTATTTTTTTACTCATGGGATTGCTGCACTCGCATAACGGCTCGTGCTGTCAAACTTCCCATTCGTAAAAAAAGTATCACTTTATACACTTGTTACATAAATCCCTATTTAACATACATGTTTACAAATGCTAAAGGCTCTTCGATCTTTGTATTTTATATTCTTAAAATTATATTTCAGTTTAAAAAGTTGCTTTCCATCAGTAATATTTCTTTTGATTTGTAACAAAGACATATTAAACCGTTTAAATTGTAATGTTGATAACTGTAAAACGACAATATTTTTTTTTTAAATTAGATTAAATAGAAATATATTTGAATTATTTT
This sequence comes from Listronotus bonariensis, assembly GCA_014170235.1. Classification (NCBI taxonomy): domain Eukaryota; kingdom Metazoa; phylum Arthropoda; class Insecta; order Coleoptera; family Curculionidae; genus Listronotus; species Listronotus bonariensis. The sequence continues at coordinate 114,973 of JACEGR010001440.1, forward strand.
AAAGTTTTCAAGTTAATTATATAAGTAAAGTGTATGTAAAAACAAATTTTAATATGCAAAATAACAACAAAAAATTTTCAAACAACATGGATTTCTGGTTAAATAATGTTTTATCCTTTTATAAGGCTTTTATAGGCAGCTTTTTTCAAGAAAAGCTTAATGTGAATATTAAGTTTCTAAAATAAGAGGAAAATATTAAAACACTTCTAGGTTAAAGTACCTTTTCTTTGCCAGATGCCTAGTTCTCATAAAAACATTAAAGAGACGAATAGGTATTTAAACTCGATAAGCAGCTTAAAAGCGTTATGTAATACTTATATTTACGTAAATTTTAATTGACATGTTTAATAAGCTGTTTTATCCAGGTAACGCTTTGTGTTCCTTTTTATACACACATACAGGGTGGCCCAATTGTTTGAGAATGTCTAATATTTCTCTTGTTTAACAAGATGTGGCAAAAAGTTTTTATAATAGTTGTAGGGTTTTCAAGAGACGCGTTTGGGATGCGCACTCTTTTTACTTCGAAAGTTCCTGAGTGAACTCTATAAGGCCGAGTTTTTTAATTGCAAGTTCAGTTTATCTAAAACAGGGCCTTATAGAGTTGACATAAAAACTTTGGAGTGAAAAGTGCGTATTTCGAACGCGCCTAAAGCCGCGTCCACACTAGTAAAAATTTACGTTGTGTGCGCCATGCGGCACAAATTTGTATGTGCGTTTCAAATTTTTGCAAGTGTGGACGAGTTCGCCGCATAGAAACACACGCAAAAATTTTCGCGACCTTCAACGCACGCTATCCGTCGGTTGTCGGTTTTTTTCAACATCAAAGAGATTTGCGCCGCAATATTGTTTTAGTGTGGACGTATTTACGTTAACGCAATGATTTTGATAAATGTTGTTATTATGACTTGCTGTTTAGAAATTATAGAAGTTAACTGATATCCATCGTTCTAATTTGTTCTAAACCAACCATTCTGTGACTATGTCTGATGCAATGTTAATGATGAAAAGAAAATACGATACTTTTATCGTCCTGCAAAATCTTATAAAAAAAATGGAGAAAAAATAGAAAAAAGACGATATTGGATTAAACATTTGTATCAAAATAAAAAACAATTTGATGGCGTAAAGTTATTATATCAGCTATCCTTGGATGAAAGTACTGGGCAACTTAAATTTTTTTTGCGTATGTCTACAAATGACTTTGAGATTTTAATAAATAAGATTGGACCAAAAATTATCAAAAAGGACACCAAGCTTAGAGAAGCCATATCCGTGAAGGAAAGGTCAGCTGTCACATTACGTTTTATGGCTACTGGAGATTCATATACAAGCCTTCAATATATTTTTAAAATATCCAAACAAAGCATATCATTGACAGTTCCAGAAGTATGCAGTGCTTTAATTGACGTTCTAAAAGATTATGTAAAGGTAATGTGGTAATAAAACTTAATTTTTATTTTTTTAAATTTATTATCTTTCAAAAACAACAACTGTAGGGCGAAAACTTTAATAAAAACTGAATTTTCATTAGAGATAATACGTATAACACATTTTGCGATTTCTTCCCTAGCATCATTCTTTTTGTTTTTATGAAAATGCCACTTATCGCTTGGATCCCATAAAAGTCTTTGTTTTTGATATTCTTGTATCAGAAAAAGAACATCCTCTTTATTTAAATTTATCTTTTACAAAATATAAAATACTTGGCGAAAAAATATAAACAAATCCAGAATAACAAAATAATAGGCAACGCATAAGATCACACACGTTTTGAGCACGAACGCACGACACACAACGTAAAATTGAACGTGGGTAGAACGTGAAATTTGCGTCGCAAATATTTGCGCCGAATTCTAGATTCAACATACAACACATTTATTTACTAATGTGGACGCGGCTTAAGCGTGCATGTCCCAAAAATATTTTGATGTATAGCGTCTCAAAAAAGTTATAGCTAAAAAGCTTCTTTTTTTTAAATTGTAATCCCTTTTTTTATTTACAAAATCGAATAAAGCATAAAATATTGCATATAGTACGCCATTTTATTTTGGCACTCCTGGCGATGTTGCCACGCTATTCAGAATTTACTAAATCGTTTGTGAAAAAACAGAATTCCCGAAAATTATGTAAAAGCAGAATCAAATTGGTTATTATTAATACTAAGCTAGATGTTTTAAAAGACTAAGGACAACAAAAATTCCTAAGAAAATATTTACTAGATCTTATACAGGGTATTTCTTATAGCATGCCCATGATCTTAACAATTAAAATAATAAATTCAATTTTTTTTTCATTAATTTTTTAAAAAATGCCCTGTATTTTGGGCCATTTTTAGATTTTAGAAATAAAAAGGGTAAGTTTTTTTAGCGATTTCTATACCAAAAATGTAAGGTTTTTAAAGATTTTAAGTAATTCATGACAAAAATATTTTTTAATAAAAAATAACTTTGTCATTTTCAATGAAGCATTCAGTATATTTCTTAATATTCTTAAAATTTTATTTTTTATGCCTTATTTCCGGAAATAACCATAGGTTACTTTATTTTAAAAAAGTAGATAAGATTTTAAGATTATTGACAAATATATTGGCTGTTCCATTAAAAAAAAATTGCCCAATATACAGGGGGCTCCATTTAAAAAAAAGAAGATTTAGCATTTTAAATATTGAGATTTTGGCCATGGTTTAAATAATAGCCTGTTGAGACGCAACCATTGGCCCAGTTCTCGTCTGGCGTCTTGTTAAGATTTTATTTTATTGCATTAAAATGATTTCAACCGAGTGCCAATGAACCTTTGTTTATAGATTGAAACCTTTGTATTGTAAGTATCTTAATATTGAATATTTCATTATTTTATTTCTTTTAAAGTAATAATAACTTTTATTATATTGTGTAAGAGCAGAATAGTTCTTCATAATGTATAAAAGTTTTAATTTTCTTAAAATGTAAAATAAACTTTTTAATTTTATTCTGGAGAAAAGCCAAATAATATTTTGTTTAAATAAGGTAGGTTATATTTTTGTAATTTTAAAAATACTACGTTATAATAAAAAGTTTACATCAAATGGAATATTAAAAAACCCTAAAAAAGCTTTTAAAGCAAAATTCAATATTTTTAGACTTAAGTCTTATTTAAAATGCTTTTTATACAAGTAAAGGTTTTCATTTATATTTTGACTACAAAAAGATAAGAAAGCTTGTTGTATAAAGGTTTTTAGTATTTTATTTATTATTTTTAAAGCATAACAAAAGAAACAAATAAAAACCATAGAGTTAAGAAAATTGAATAGGAAATCTTCTTTTAATGCAATATCCTGTATACAGGGTGTCCCAACTCTATTTATACACGAAATAATTTTGCTCTTGAACAAAATACAAAAATAAACTTAAAATACAAAATATTTGGGTACACTCTTTTTATTGACAGTACTAGGTATTATACAAGGTGCCCTTAAAACATAATTTTTATCGTTAAATGCGTTTTTAAAAGAAAATAAAGACCCTGTATAATTTATTAAAATTTGGCCCTGTATTAAATTCTACATCAAAAAATTATAACTCACTTTTAGTCAATTATTGTTAGTTTTTGAGATATCAGCAGTATGCGGATATACCCATTGACGATTAAACCTCAAGACAACAAATATTATTTTGGTACTAAAAATTGTCTTTGTCACAGTAACAACTAATATAAAAAAATGTATTTTATTGCCTTCTAACCCAAATTATGTGAAAATGATGGCGGCACACTTGAAAGAAAAATGTTCCGGAGGTAAAATACTCCTTTATTTGGATCTCCGGGCGAAAGGTGCATCCAAGGGCCCATCATCAAGAAGTTTAATTTATTTTGCAAATATATGTGGGCATAACACCAATATGAACTTCGTTAACCATCATCTTCAGACATCTTAGCCACACATACTGTTTCTAACGAAAACTTAAATAAGTTCTAGATCTTCAAAAACAAAGTTCTTTCTTGCTCAAATGACAGTAAATATTTCTGGTCCTTTTAAAAATATAAGTAGGAATTTTTGTACCAGTTCTTTTCACCAGTAACCTTGGAAGATTAATTTTTTTCTACCGCAAAAGGAAAGGCAGAAAGAACTATTTGCAAAACAATTTGCTGCCAATTCAACCCTTGACCCTCTGGTAAATCATCCAATTCCAGCTATTGTCCCAGTTCCTCATAAAATGCCCGATATTGTGTTAAGGTGAAACACATCAAGCATCTTTTGTCTTTTTTAACACCAAGAAATCGTCTGGACCGGATGGCATACCAGCAGTCGTTTAAAAAACATGTTCCCCAGAACTTGCACCCATCTTGACTCGGCTTTTACGAATTTCTTACGACACAGGTGTATTTTTCCGGAAAGCTGCACGCTCTCATCAAATCTCTTTCATCTAACTATAGACCAATTTTACTTTTTTGGTCTTTCCTTCCCCCAAATCTTCAAGTATTTATCTCCCGTGTGAACAAACTCCCTCTTATCTCGCTTAAGACACCCACGGTACTTTAGTATTTAGGCTTTAAGCCTTCGTAGTTTGTCCAAAGATAAAAAAGAAAAAATTAAATACTTAGGGATTTGTAAATTTTTGAATTTTTCTATTACTTTACAAAGAACTGAGAGAATTGAAATTGGTCTATAGTTAGATGGAAGGGATTTCGAACCTTTCTTGGGAATAGGTTGAACACGTGCAGCTTTCCAGCTCTCCGGAAAGATACCTGTGTCGTAAGAAATTCGAAAGAGCCGAGGAGTTAAGATTTGTGCAAGTTCTGGAGCACATTTTTAAAACGATTGATGGTATGCCATCCAGCCCAGACGATTTTTTCGTGTTAAGGAAAAAAGGATACGCTTAATGTGTTTTACTTTAAAAATAATATCGGGCATTTTATGAGAAACTGGGGTAAAGGGTTGAATTGGCAGCAAATTGTTTGGCAAATAGTTCTGCCTTTCCTTTAGCGGTAGAAATAATTACATCTTCCAAAGTTAGTGGTGGGAAAGAACTGGTACAAAAATTCCTACTTATGTTTTTCGCAAAGGACCAGAAAGATTTGCTGCCATTTAAGCAAGAAAGAACTTTCTTTTTAATACGATTGTCGAAGGAGTCTTTGGCTTCAGACATTGTTTGATTGTAGTAGTTTCTTGCTTCAATGCTGGCCTGTCGGTTTTCTGGACTAGGATCCTGTAGAAACTTCTTGTGAGCCTGAACTTTTAAAATTCCAGCTTTATCACAAGATTTGGAAAACCAGGGTTTGTTATTGGATTGTTTGGGGTTCTTGATGGTGTGCGGAATATAGGTTTCAATGCCCAATTGAATGGATTCAGTTAGTTGATTGCAAATTTGAGAAGGATCACGAGAAGAAAAGCAGATGAAATTCCAGGGGTAAGTGGCGAAGAAGTCTCTTAGGCCATCCCAGTCGGCTGAGTTGTAATGCCATACGGTGCGAGGTGGCATGTATTCATTTACCTCGGGATGTGTAGGGTAAGATATAGTAACTAAGCCATGATCTGAACCACCTAGGGGTGCTGTGACAGATGTTTGATAGAGTTCGGGGTTGGTAGTAAGAAAGAAATCTAGGGGAGTTGAACTATGATTTGGGGCTCTAGGAAAGTAGATGGGTTTCATAATAAGGTTGGTAAGAGAGTTACTGACTGCGAAGATTTAGGCTGCTCTGCCTTGGGGGTCAGTTTTTGAAGAGCCCAGCCAATCCTTATTATGGACATTGAAGTCGCCAAGCACAATTACTTCAGCCGATGGAAACTGAGAAATCATGCTATCAATCTTTGTTGAAAGAAAGTCAAAGAATTCGACATAGGAATTATTAGATGGGGATGACAAGCAGTGTGGATTTTGCCACAAAAGATCCACAGCAGATCGTCTTTTCTTCATATCACGCTGCTGGAATAAGTCTCTTGAGGTTCTAGGTGAGTCCCAGATCGTTGCTCTTGATATATCTAAAGCTTTTGACCAGGTCTGGCATGCCGCACTCCTTAAGGTATGATTTCGCTGGAGCATCTATCGACTGCGACTGACCGTCGTGTTTAGACGCGGAAGCTGTCGCTTATCGCGATGACGTGAGGTGGTTTGGTTAGAGCGTCTTGCATCTTGTTTGAGTCGTTTGGTTGTGTCACCTAGTACAGCTTAATACGTGTATATATTGATAAAGGATAAAAGTGAAAAGTTATATAAATAAAATAGACAAGTAAAGCTTGATAAAAATAGTTTTATTACAAGAAGAAGAAGATGAAGAGCTGTTACTCTATCAATATCTTTTTTCGGGTAGGAGTAAAACTCAAGAAATATTTAAAAAGCGAAAGGAAGTAGGATATTTTCGATTGCTGATAAACCATTTTAAAAATTAAGAAAAAAAATAGAGAATTTTTTGCTTAAATCCAGATCATTTTTATTTTCTTTTGATACTTATTTAACACAACTAAACAAAGACTGGACCAAAGGTAGTAAATTTTCCACCAGTGAGAAAAAAATTAATACTAATGAAATTTGATCCTGGCCCGTCAAAAATTTCACCATATAAAAAACAGAATCGCAGAGCCGCGCGTCTTCACTGGTACCCAGAGAGGTCAAGTCGCAGACGAAACGTCTCAATCGCAAGCGTCCGCTGCTGGAACGCGTCAACCAAACTACAAACACGGACTTTATATTTAAGTAGACGTTCCCAGCTGGAAGCAGTCGCTGGTCGTGACAGCCAGACGCGTCAGCGAAATCATACCTTTAATAAACTTTCTTGATGGACGTATATCAGTAATTGTGGATGGTCACTCTTGCAACTTTTACCAAGTAAATGTTGAAGTGCCTTAGGGCTCAACACTGGCACCAACATTGTTTTCTTTTCACATTAACGATCTTCCCTCGGCCACAACCAATCCCATTTATAGTTTTCCTAACGATAGTTTCTTTCACTCCAGTTTTTAGGTTGCTAAACCAATGTCTAAACCTAACTTAAAGACAAACGTATCTGTTTCACAGGACCCTTATTTAATATTGTATTGAGGTGCCAAAAATCTCGTCCCGATTTTAATGAATCCAAAACACAATCATGTTCCCTGTTGCGAAAAGAGTTATTAAATACTTATCCTTTACTTATGAGCGGCTAAGTTTTGCAGAGTAAAGACACCTTCGATTATAAAGGCGTCACATTTGAGAATAACCTTAACGGCCATAAACACATTGTATCTATAACCACGGTAGCTTCTCAAAAGCTTGGATTTCTCTTTTGAGCCAAAAAGTTTTTCCCCTTCTAATACTCTTTGTATGTTTTCAAAATCGAACTCCATTGGAATATTGTTAATAAGAGTGTGTACCAAATTTCAGATCGATTAGACATCAGAAAGGGGACAAATTTCAATTACTAGATTTGACCCAAGTAAATAACAAATAATAAAGAATAAACATAACAGTTAAACAGGTCAAGTTAAGTTAAACTGTTTAAAAAGGCCTGGAGTCCCTTACCCACTTGACCTATATTTCTCGGGTACTCAAACCGTCGTCAATATACCACGTGGCGTATTTCATTTTTTTTTAATTTCCAATAAGGGCTTTTAATGTATTTTTTGCACGACTTTTTATTTAGGTTAAAAAAAATAAGTTAATTATTAATTATATTTCTATAACTTTGAAGCTATTTGTATCTAACTTATGCCAGCTTGTGATATTAAGAATCAACTTTTCCTCAGAAATAATATCGGCTTAAGTCAATTATCTCATTTTTTAACATACAAAACATCGAGATATTGCAGACGAAATATTTTCTTGGTGCGACTCTTAAAATAAAATACACAGGCCGCATTTTTAATAATATCTTATATATAATTTTATAAAGAAAAAAATATATTTTTTGGGATGTATTGCTTAAAATATTTGTATATATTTTTCCCCCTACCTTTAAAAAACAGCTTTTTAACAATTTTGTTACGTTCACACTTTAAAAGTCTGTTTTTCTCTTTCTTCTGTAAACAGTATATTACACAAAAAGATATATTTTTTTATTCATGGATTTTTTTATTTAAGGAGTTGTATAGTCTATTAAAAAAAAATGTACGTTTTAAAAAAGCTCTATTGCTATTTAAAAAATATGTCCGCCGTACAATTCACCTTTTTTAAGATTTTCTGAACTATATATAAATACAAATAAAAATATTTGAAATAAGTATAGTAACCTATTTTTACAACTTTAAAAAATAAATATTGTAATTAAACTAAAATAAATATAAATATTAAATATTGTAGGGGGAGTCCATAATGCTAAATTTGCAGTTACTCAAGCGTCATAAAGATTTATTGGCTTAGATGATAAGAAGAAAAATGTTATTTAATGTATACCCCTTTATCGGTGGGGAAAGCGGCTATAAATTTTAAATATGTCAAAAAATATTTTTATTATTTCGGCTTGTGAAAATCCTTAAATTATTTTTTTCCAAAAAGAAAAAAATAACCACGCTCGAGACGTCAAGATGACGTTTTCTTTTACAAATCCGTAGCCCTCCGCTTTCTTTTTTACATCACTTTCAAATTATTAGATTAGTAGAATATACACTGTTTGGCATGTAATTAACTCACCCTATCTTAATCTGACGCGCAAGACAATTTCTGATGGATATATTTTCCTTTTTATGATCGGCCCTGTATACGGCGCTCCTATTTGGTAGAGGTAATTAATCGGTTAAAAGGTATCCTCCGGTATATTTATCTGCCAAGATGTACTAACTTTCGAAATCCCCTCTTGGGCTCCCCTACCATTTGTTAAGGTAGCACGATTTAGACTTGGGCCAGCTCTTGCCTATCTTAATATATGGTGGTTAAAGGTAGTTATTTTATTTTCTAATTTTTATTATTATAGTTAATAAAAAATATACATTTAATACTCTCATAAACAAGGTTATTCGGAATATTTCTTTAAAGTTGGTAATACTTCTCTCTTGAACCTTCATTGTCTCTATTTTTTTAACTGATACACGACGTTTTGAATGATATCTATCTCCAACCATTTTTAAGTGATAACTAAAACTACTCTTAAGAAACTACGACTTATATACTATGCGTGTTCACCGAAGCTTAACCGATTTTCACGGTTCAGCACCGGATGCCAGATATTTGGTATGGCGATGCTAGGCTTGCTAAATACATTTTTATTGATTTAAATCCCAGCTGCTTCTTTGAATTTTTTTCAGTGATCTCATTAATGAATAATTTTAGCCTTCGACCACTGTTTGTGGTGCTGTTTTGACCATGCATGTTCGGCCACTCCCGATCTCGACGTTTCATCTCGTTCCGTATGTTTTAATGAAGAATGTTTCATTCGATTAATTCAAGTTTTGGAGCCTAGAGTATTGTCCAGTATGGTCGGTTTGCAAAAACAGCTCTAAGCTGGTGCGGGACTGTGTAGTTGCCCTGGAAGATGTGGGTGCGTCCAACAAGCCAACCATTGCCTAGGTACCAGGTCACGATGGCCACGAAGGCAATGAGGAAGCTGATAAATTGGCAAAGGAGGGGGCTGGCAGGACGATGGTAGGTCTCGAGCCCTACTGCAGTATTCCGTCATGCCAAGTAAGGTCATCTATTAGATCATGGATTATGAGGGAATCCCAAGACTGGTGGACAAAAACACTAGGACAGCGTAAAGCAAAAGTATTCATCAAGGCTTACTCGCCGGAATTTACGAAAGACCTTCTGAATTACAACCGAAAGGCAGTAAGAATAATAGTGGGTCAATTAACAGGTCATTGCAGACTGAATAAACACCTGGAAATCATGGGCCTGGTAGAAGGAAACCTATGCAGGTTCTGCCAGGAGGAGGAAGAAACCGCAGAACATGTATGGTGCTTCTGTGAAGCCCTTTGTCGTCTGCGGTTTGCAAAGCTGGGTGAAGAAGAAAAACCTAAAGCGGCAAGATTTACCAAGAAGCCGGTTTCAAGCTTGTGGAGTCTGATTAAAAAGACCGGCTTGGATAGCATTCTCTAACCTATGGACGGAGGACACACAATAAACCTGAGTAGTTTGCAGTGGTAGAGGATATACCATCCACCTCTTAATCTAATCTAATCTAATCTAATGGTCGGTTTTCTGTATACTGAGGTTTGTATTTGTTCACTGTGTCTCTTAACTAAAACGTCCAGGAAATGCAGAGCCGTGTGTTGTTCTTTCTCCATTTTAAAATTTATACTGAGCCATTAAGATGTTTTAGGAAGCCTTGCAGTTCTTTGTCATTACCTGTTAGCCAAACTTTTGGTTTAATTAGTGCAGTTTTAATTGACCCTTCTTTAAACCGTTCGAAATAAATATTTGTCACTACTGGAGAGAGCGATGAACCCATCGGTAATCCATCGTCTTGTGCATAGAACCCATCTTTCACTTGAAAGTAGGAACTACGCAAGCATAGCCCCAATAGCTCCATCACTCCATCCAGCGATAGTGTAGTGCGTTCTAGTTACGTGTCATCTTCCAAAAGGTGGCTTGAATTATGTTTAGGGATTTTTCCACTGGTACATTTGTATACAACCATTCTTCATTAAAACTTACAAAGATATCGTCTGGTTCTATTTTAATGGTTTTAAGAATATCAACAAAATGAATAGAATTTTTAACAAAGACGGTGACTTACCGACTAATGGTTATATTTTGTCTAGAAGATATTTTGCCAGGGCAGTCGTGGGTACATTTCTAGAGCTAGTAATTGGTCTTAAAGGTGTGTTGTTTTTATGAATTTTGGGTAGTCCAAAAGACGTGGAGGTTTACTATTGTCCGGTGTTACGGCTCTTCTGGTTTCGTCAGTAGGAAAATTAATACAAGTAATTAAAATGGAATGGTTTTGAGAAGCGAGCCCCTTTTTTGTTTGTTTTTTTTTGCTCTCTGTGACACATATAGAATAATATTTATTTACGATTTAAGCTACTTAGCGAGTTTTACCATTACTACAAGAGTTTTTCTTGCACTTAGTAAAATTCAATATTTTATTTAAGGGTTTTAAAAGTCAAACATGGCAGTTTTAAGTTGTTCATATGATGGAACTATTACCGCAAGTAACTTGGGTATGCTTAACTCGTTTTTAAGAAATATGTTACTTAGCGACTTTTACCTTTATACCGACGATATGTTTATAGGAACTTTTTTTTATAATAAACCAACACAAAGAATTACCTCTTAAAGTTTTGCACCGTAGTTAGGAAACACCCTTTATTTTTGTGTAGAATCACCTCCTAAAATACAGCGTGTCTGTATTTTAGGAGGTGTTCTTACCAAATGGGAAAATTCTTAATAATTAACTTTACGAGAAAAAGTATCTCTTCATAAAAAGTTCTGCTTGATGAGAAAATACATTTTTATAAAAATATTGTTCTGGTGAATATAAAGGGTGGCCTAAAAAGGCTTGAAAAAACTATTGATTTTTAGCAGTACGGTAAAGGTGATAACGAAAAAACCCCAATAAGAATATCTTTTAAGAAATTAAAGTGGCATATAATCGGTAGCTTATGATCCATTCCGCCCTTTGTCAACAGTATAAAAAACTAAACAAAACTAAATCCATAAAACAGATACTTGAAGAAAAATAAGTATTCTTGACAAGCCGTCGAAGTCATTTTACAGAACTCATTACTGCTTATTTTCTTGCTTTGGCAGAGGGCGGGATGGACAATAAGCTACGGCCTGTTTGCCATTTCGATTCCTTAAAAGATTTCTTTGGAGTTTTTGATTATTGCCTTCACCGAACTGATAAGAACCAAATAGTTTAAATTCGGTCTGAGGTTGCTTTAAAAAACCTTTGGTTCGTGTGAAAATCTGCATTGCCAGATCGAAAAGTGTTTAACATATGCAACCTTGCAGTGAAAAAAGATAACAAGACAAAAAAGTTTTAGCTTATTTTTTTTTTGGCAAGGGGATTTCGACTGCTTGTCAGGGATACTCATGTTAAGTATTAATTATATCATACACTGGTTTTGTTCTAGATATTAATTTTAATTAACCCCTAATATAAACGCTATAGTAGTCTAAATTAACATGAAGTACGTTAGTGCTTTGTTACTGATGTGACAAGAGCAAATTAATACCTAATTAGTTAAGGTAGTTAGATTTTCATAAAATACCGGGTTATTGCCAAAGCAAGTGACAATATTCAAACTATGTATAATACTATAATGAAATTTTATAATAGCGATTTAACGCAACGTTGCGTAGGGGTGGCTTATCCAGAAATAAAGCCTGTGCGAGGCTGTAAACAAAATAAACTTGCCAAAACACGTTTTTTTGTAAAAACTGTACCGGGTGTTTTTAAAGTTAGTTATGTGCTATAACTTTTTTACCTTAAAAAATAATTAAAATTTGGTTTAGTATGTCGATATTTGACATAAATATTAATAAGTTAACTTATTAACTTGATGTCTACTACATGTGACTGACCCGGAAATAACTGCTACTTTAAATTTTAAATGACACCACCGGTATATATATGTCTTGAATTGAATTATTATATAACATTCTAAATGCAATGACTTCTAGCATGTCATTTTTCGTTACTTCTGATAGCAAAATTTTATTTTCTTAAATTTAAAACTAAAGTGCCATGATTAAGCCAAAATCTTTTTGTTTTTTACATCTTTGGACCAAGTTAAACTTTTTAAGTTTAAAAATGTTTATGAAACTAAATTCTTTTATTTTTAAAAGAACGAGGGTGGCTCAGTTAAATTCTTAATTCCAAACAATTTAGTACTACATATTACATAGGTGGTGTTTCTGGAGAGACATTCTTCCAAAAACATTGAATAAAATAATTTTAAACCATCCATTTTACCCACAATAATAATCCGTCATAAAACTATTTGCCAAGCAAAATCATGCAAAAAATATTTAGATAGTTTATTCGATTCGATTGTAGGTCGAGTGGTATACATACGTCCAGATTATTTCTTGAAAACATACATTAAAGCTAACAACATAGAATTTATAGATAATAAAGTTTGACATTTTTTAATAATTTTAAGAACCAGTTTTAATATTAAAAATGTATTTGGTGTTAAACAGTACCTACATGTGATTTGACCACTCATCTAAAAAAATTATAGTGTCTGATTGGTCTATTTCATAGTAAGAGAAATAGTCTCACATAAGGGGTTATATACAGTTAGAAAGACGAAAAAAACGAATTTTCCAAAAAATTTTCTAAGAGAACTTTTAAATTTATTGATCCAAACATTTGTACACATGTTATGGTATCTTTAACCTGTATTTTAAGACTTAATATAGGTAAAAATATTTATTTGAAAAGGAGCTACAGCTGATATCCGGGAGCTTCTCTCAAAACAGACGCTCTGCGGTGACCACTATATATCTGAACTAGATCCTCTAAAATTAAAAACCAAACAGATTTTGTTAAAGTAATGTTTAATCTAGTTATTTATTAAAGAAATAAGCAAAATATTTTTTTTGACAAAACGGCGATTTCTCAAAAAAAAGAAATTAATGTTTGACCAAAATTTCCGCCTTAAATTGTTTATAAAAACAAAAATATTTATCGGTGAAAAAAAACTTCGATTAACAAGTTTTTAAAAACTTTTTATACTACCGTAACATATAAAAGTCACTAAATATGTTATTTTAAGTAAATTTTATAAATTAAATTTAACTTTATCACGTTTAAGAAGTTTTTTCGACCCTTGTATATAAAATCAACATTTCCTCTTTGTAAATCATATTTTGTTATAAGCAAAAATTTTTATTAAAAATAACTTTTCTTTGCAAAATATTCTTTTTTATCCATTCGTTGACAGTCTAAATACCGTAAATTTTAATATTATGAGAGCTAGTAAGCCCTTCGAGTAACATTAGACCTGTAAGAATGAAAATTTGTATAGTAATGAGTCATAGTATGCTAAGTGCGAAAATCATTACCTGGCAGGCATCAGTCGTGCACATCATCACCCTGTATATTTTTGAAAGTTAAAAAAAAATATATTAAAAATTAAAATTCTGGAGCTAAAAGCTTAAAATTTTTCTAGGATTTATTTTATTCATGGTAAGGTTTGAAAAAGAATTGACAAGCGTTTTCGATGAGCACAAGTACCTGCCAGGCGAACTGAAAGGTGTGACTGATTTAAATGGCCATATTTTCACAACTCATAAAGTTAGATGTACCTAATGTGGTATTTTCTTAGAGCTCTTTTAAGATCATTAAAAAAAAAACTTTTTTCCACCCTGCATAATATTACCAGTATAACTGTTAAAAAGACCTTCATTTATCCGTAGGTACGTTACTTTATGATATTACACATTTAAGTTGTTATACAAATTTTAATTTTGGCAATTTTATTCACGTATCGACTTACTATGCGAGCTTTCATAAATTACGTGGGTTTTTTTTACATTTTTGAACCCCTTCCCATTCCCCCTTGTGAGATTTTTCAATATGTGTCATAATATAAAGAACACAAAAACCTTTTTTTTATTAATTTTTAACCATTTTAGGTTATGTCAACATTAGTGGGTTTTACATGGCCAAATTTGGAGTTAGAATCTTAGGACATTAACCAACTAGAGACTGCCTTGCTGATTTGCCTTGTGAACAGCTTGCGTGCTAAAGAAAAGTAGCAGATTTTTTTCTTGCTTGTTCCGTGTGCTGATTAATTCTACCAATTTGCCAGGGGGAGTGAGAGAGCTAATATTGAACTAATTTTCTTTCTATGTTAAGCACGCTTTTTGCCACTACCCTGGAAAGTATAAGCTTAATGGGTCAAGTCCAGTCAATTGTTTATACAGCATCTTTAACTTTGATTTTTTTCAACATAGCCGAACCCCAACCACTCTTTTTCTAAATATCAGCCTCATTCATTTTAAAGCACGATAATATCAGCAACAAAACAGCAAACAGTTATAACTTTCTGTTTTTGTTTTTCTACTTAAGTAAAGCGAATTAGTCATAACTTGAAGGCAACAACGGCAGTTTTATCAAGAACAAATTTTTAAGACGGATTTTTACAATAAAATACCAAAAAAAAAAATTTATTTAATTATCAACAAATAAATTGGGAAAACCATACCCTGCAATGTAAAGCTTTACAACTCTATGCAAAGTGCGCATGAGCATCACAAGAATTCATGCACTAATTCTAGTAAAATTTATTGAAAGTATAAAACAGAAGTAAATGCACTATTACCAAAAATCATACGAAAATAATAAATTAAATTTTGGTAGTAATTTTCGCTTTAAATTTCGCTGGAATTCTTGTATGTGTAAAACGAACCGTCTCTTTTATAAGCATTCCCAGTGAACCTTGCGACATAGCTGATGTTGTATAAACTTTATTGATATCCAATTTAAAAACACGTGCCATAATATAATGGATGCTGTCTAGAAAGTATTCGTTCGTGTCCAAGCGTCCAATTTCTATTGAAAAATTCCATGTGCACGGATACAAAAATGCTGCATTCGAGAGCATGGATATTGCGGTAAAAGGCAATGTTAACAAAATAAAAGATTAAAGTCATATTTTCTTGCTGACCGTACTCGTCGAAGTGGTTTTTTTTTCTGCGTAAGAAAATTTAAGGGCGTATTCCCAAGTAATTTTTTCAAAAAAGTTCATATAAACATGGATCCTCAAATTTTTTTGTTTTTAAAATACAGAGTGATAAACTTTTCAAAAAAAACACTTAAAAATGTTTATAATAACTTTTTAATAAAATTTGTTAGACTAGATATAACCGTTATTTAATTAAGTATTTGTTCTTGTAATTACATAATTTTAAATAAGAAGTAATAACACTTAATTTTTAAAAGAAAACTATGTTTCTTGTATGGTCCAGGATTATGGAGTTAAGCAAATTTTTTGTTTGGAAAACTAAGCAAGCTTAGTTAAAGTATAAAAACACAAAAAGTTGAATTTTTAGGTATTTTATTTGAAAAAAATGGCAAAATAAGTCAGTGGCATACATTTTTGTTGTCAATTTTATGATACGCCACCACTGGTATACTAATTAAAATTAATTAAGGGCTAAATTGTTTTCCTATTTAAATAAATTTCACAGCCGAATTTTATTAAAATCGGATAAGGCATATTTATGATATTATTAAAAACCCGATTTTCCTTTTAAAGTTTAACACCCTGTACCTTAGAAACAAAGCAATTCCGGACGTATGTTGATATGATTTTTTTTTGTTCATTAAATTGACTTAGAAATACGCCCCTAAATTTTCTTACCACAAATTGGAAGCACCCTGTATAAATATACAAATCAAGGAAATGTAGGTTTTTAAACAGTTGCGTTTAAGTCCAATAAGATTTTAGGTTATGAATATGATTTTTATTTTTGTCCACAATTCGGCTTATGTTGCCTTTATAAATTCCTTAAATTTTTATGAAAAAATACCGAACAATTTAAAAGTTAGTATGAGGGGGGCGGACTTTAGACACTGACTGTATATAACTGTAATAGAAGGATGCGTTCATAGACTGCAATTCAGCAATGAAGAAGCTACGCGGTCATGAGTATTATCTCACTTTCATATTATTTCCCTTTTTGTTGCTCGCACCCCAGTTTAACGACGCGATTGGAAAGACGCCTGTGGCTTTTTACTTTAGCGCCGCGCCACTATACTTGCTAACAGCTTCAACATAAACAGAGCTTTATTTATCTCGTCACAACCAAGGTTAGTTTATATTTATACTGGAAATAGGTTGTGACACATCCTCAACTTTTAGGCCGTTCGAGGTCGGGGACGCAAGGAAGGGCACCCCACGAAGAAAAGTTGGCAAGACTGGGTAAAATCAAAGCTGATGATTAATCCAGTGGCATCTAGAATTTGCGCATTTCATTTTGCATTGTTTTGGAAGTAATATTTGTTAAAAGATGTAATTCCAAATGTTTTTTATTTAAAGTAAAAGAATTAACAACTTAATAATAAATAAAAACTGTTGTGTAAACGGTTGTTCTACTAATACAATTAACTGTATATCTCCGGCACTGAATAACATGGCCGAAAAATGGGAGATGTGACGTCATTACACGTCAAAGCAATATGGCCGAATGTCCCGACCCTATATAGACCGACTCTGGTCACAACGAAGTATGTTAACAAGGGAGGGTTAATAACTAAAAAACGAAAATGTGTGGGTGCGAGTTCACTAACAACAATTACAGAGTACTTATACAGGGTGCGTTTTTTAAAACTTACAATGGCTATATTTTTTAAACCAAGGTAAAAATCAAAGGAAAAAGAAACCTTTTCTATAAAACCCAGGGGAAATATAAATGCCGTAATTTTTAAAAAATCTTCAGCAACCCCTTACGCTGCATGACCAGTATGTGGCCACTCACTGCTTATGAAAAATTATTTTTGTTTGTTATAAAAAAGTTAGGGTATAAAATGAAATACTACTCTTAAGCTTAATCATACCTAGTTAATAATAAAGAATGCCAAAATGTCAAAAAATTATTATAAAATTAATTAAAAATTCATTTTTAATTTTTTCTTTATTCATTAAAACAGTAACTTTTAGTTCTGGTTAGACAGACATGCAACACCTCGCAGACATCCAAAAATCATATAGGGGTTAAATAATAAAGTGCTCTAATAAAATACAGAGTCGCCTTACATATATTGATAGCGAATAGCTTTAAAACCAATAAAATCATCTAGATGCGGTTTTTTAGAAAGCCTAGGATTTTTTAAAGGGTTTTATTATGTTTTTTAATATTTATTTGTAACATTTTATTACCACAAATACAAAATAGCCAATTTTCTGATATAGAGCAACGGATATTTTAAGTGCGCAACCGGTACAATTCTCTATATTCTTAAAATGAAATATTTCTCTGTTAAAAAAATAATAATTTCATAAGCCCTAATTATTTTAAAAACTAATGGGTTTGAATGGTATTTAAGGACGTTCCCGAGAAATAGTGCGACAATTAAAGTCTCTAGAGGCATTGATTCAACTAAGAGTTAGTTATAAATTGTTGTCCTTTTATTTCAGAGAATATAATTGTCTTAAAAAGTTTAAGGGTTATATTTACTTTTAAATAATGTATAAATAAGAACTTTGCGTTTAAAAAATAGTAGATTTTTCCGAAAAAGAGCAAACTCAAAGCCACAACCAAATTCTGAAAAATTTATGTCCGTATTACGGTTAAACCATAATGTAAATTTAAAATAAAACTAGCTTTAAAATTTTGATATTAAAATGTCAGGATAGTATTTTAAAAATGTAAGTTAATAATGTTGTGGGGTTTTCGTTAGGTTCTGGTTGGTTTATTAATTTAATTTAATAACTACACAATGAAGAGTTAATAATATTTATTAAATTTTTACAAATACAGGCCCGTATTAGGATTAAACCTCTATTTGTGATATATCATTGAATTTGTATTTAAAGTGGCTTTTAAATTTTGATATTACAATAACAGGACCATATTTTTGAAAAATATAGTTTATGATAGTCCTACTAAAATTAAGAGGTCGCAGTTTAAATAAATTACCACCTGGGGAGAGAGCGGAAAAAGTGGCAATGCAAAAGTGTAATTTATTTTAAAATTTGATTATAAATAAAACCAGGCAAAAATAAAATAAACTTTTATTTTGTCGGGATTTTATCCGTATATCTTTGAAAATATTCGGAATTTAAAAACTTTCTAAACAGCATATTATTGCACATATAACTTGAGCTTTGTTCTTATTTAACCGACTTCGTATCTCTTCCCATTTTTAAGATGCCCATTACTGACCCTTCCTATATTAGACACGTTGTATAACAATCGATACATGCTGTTTTAATTCTGTTCTTCTGCTATAAGAACTTCAGAACCAAATGGCAAAAATATGTAAAAAAAATTGACTTTTTTGTGAAAACCGTATAGTATATAGCTCGTCCACATATTCAAATCCTTTTTTAAATTAGGTCGTTAATTCTAGTTTTGATTAATTTTTAATTTTACTGTAAATGTTTTCGTTTATGTTTCTAATAACATACGATATGTTAATTAAACTGCAAACTATCCATTTAGGTTCCTAGAATTATAATAAAATAATGCATTACTGAAACCGAATTCTGCTTATTAAATTTACGGTCTGTTATAAACGGGATCAGTGACGTAGAGTGGAAAAAAATAGGAGTTGACGTAGTTGTATTGGTATTGCTGGAGGCCCCCATGTTTGACAAAAATATTTTATTATTGTACAGGGTGTCCGGGGATAGGTGGACAATCTCTAGGATGTATAAATATATATATATATATATATATACCGTACCGGTTGGGTGACAGACAATTGGGGCGAGGTGGTCGAGTATCCACAGTTGTAATAAATAATTAAATATAATAAACTAATATAATTTTCTCGAATACTACGCCACTGGAATCTCGTCAAAGTACGAGAAGGACGACGCATGGTCAATGAAGCCGATAAATGTCAATCAATTTTATCGACTCTCTTTCTCTTGGTCATTGTTGTAAATGGGAAAGAGTGAGACACACGTTTCAGAGACATTACCATTTTCGAGAAAGTAGTTAACAAAATGGCTACAACCCGTTCACATGCTTAATTAATATAAAAATGTGGTTATAAAACTTTAAATAATTTGCTATAGAAAGAAAAGTCCACATGGAAACTATTTTGAAGCTTTTATATTGCTAACTCACTTGTACACGTAAGTTTATAATCATTATTACATTATAAATTATTAATATTAATAACTTTGTCTCCATATTGTAGCCTTGAAAAAGAAATAAATTATTTCGAAAGCTTGGTGATTCAAAAAGAGTTTTTCTAAGCCCTAATACACCTGACTATTTCCCCAATAAACAAACTACTGTTTAACTAGTCAGTCGAGACAACCCATGTATATATATATATATATATATATATATATATATATATATATATATATATATATATATATATATATATATATATATATAAATAAGTGAATGGTTCTTGAGCCTTGATATAAATACATTAATAAAAGGTAAAGTTCTTTGGGCATATGGCTCATCAATGACTGTAAAAATTAATAAATAAAAATACCCTGTAAGAATTCGGCTACTATGGTTGGTTGTTTAAAAATTACGGAGTCTCCAAAAGAAAATGGAATACCCCGGGCCCGACCAAGACGGTGACACGTGTTTCGTCTTCGTTAAGACTTGTCAAACCGCTTCAGGTCGCTAGACGCCTTGATGAAGCCCCGACTGACTGTAAATATTCTTTCCGTCGTTCAGAACTAATAAATACAGACAGCGGTGCCATCTCACCAAGAAATTTAAAAACAACCAGCCATAGCATCGAGAGGTTAAAGGTGGTAGGTAAAAAGTGCGCCATCTAGTTGTATATGGCGAAAGTTAAAAATGCAACATACTGTTATGCCAACAAACCATATGGAAACTGGCTTTTATTAATGTATTTATATCAAGGCTCAAGAACCATTCACTTTTATATTATATCGCAGTTTGGGTGAAAAATACTGCTTTCAATATGATTTTTATCATATTTTTCAGTCACTGCTGTACGCCACCTACCTGGTTTTGGCAAAACTACTCATCCGAATTCTGCAAACCCGCAGACTTGATTCAAAATTTGCTGTTTTATCGCATTTATGGCATTCTAGATTTTAAACTAAAAATTAAAAAATTTAGAGGTTAGACGTCAAAAAGTAACAAATGAAGTATCATTGTATTCGGTATGTCATTTCCTATTTTAATAAGTAAAAATAAAAATATTCCAGGGGTCCCATTAAAAAAAAAAATTAGGTTAAAACAACTAAAGATTTTAAACAATCCAAATTTATAAGTAATGCCTATGTATAAAATTTTATTTTAATATCTTAAAACATAAGAAAGGTATAGGGCTAGGTAGACCTTGTATAGTATAGGGTTATTATAATTTTTTAAAATTTAATATTTGCTTTTAGATAAGGTTTTTGCTAAAAATATATTGAAAAAAGATTATTTATTATTAGAAGTATTTTATCTAAGTCGATATAAATTTTTATTAGTGCATCATAATTTTTACTCCGTGTTTTATTATTAATGGGTAACAAGTTTTTTATATGAAAATAAATTTAATTATAAATGTATGTTTATAATTTATTTTCAATAGAAAGCTTTTTAAAATTCATAAATAAAAAATGCACTTTAAAAATAGCAAGGTATTTTAAAAATTGTGTGTTATAAAAACTGCGTTTTTAATTGAAGGTTCTAAATTATTTTATGCGAGGTATTGAAGAATGTTGTAAAATTATAAAGGGCAGATTCTACATTAGAAAATATAAGAGAACATACAATAAACCCGGATCCAGAAATGCATTGTTGCCCAGATATACGGTGTTAAACAAAAAAATGTTTTAGTTAATATTTTCGATGCTTTCCATCGAATTTGGATGAAATTTAGCAGTGTTATTTTTTGATTTAAGTTTAAACAAAAAAAAACAATTAAGTGGATTCTTCAGAGGTACCTCAACGAAAATTTCTGACAAAAAATGTACTCCACTAATTTTTGTAAAAGTTTTATTTTTACTTGGATTAAGCAACTAAAAATACATAGTTTTAAGCGCATAATTATTGTTTCGTATTTTGCTTACTTTTCTGCAAGATAATATATATTTTTTTAATTTCATGTCTCTGGCCCACCTAAGAACATAAGGGAAAACTTTTAAAACACGTAATTTTAAAATATTTGTTAGTTTCAATGGTTTTGCACAATTTCTACAAGAGTCAGTGTCGCACATTTTTTTGTCAGAAATATTTGTACCATCTGAGACGCCACTAAACTTAAGAAATTTAATTAAGTTAAAGCTATAATAGCAGCTTAATGTTACAAATAACATTGCCAAATTTTATTAAAATTGGATAAGGAATATTTAAGATATTAATAAAAACCCGTTTAACACCCTGTATCTTGGAAGCAATGCATTTTTGGACACATGTTTATATATATTTTTTAAATATTTTTATTAGTAAAATTTTCCCCTAAATTTTTTTAACAACATTCTGTAACACCCTGTATAGAATAAACCAATGTTTAACTATTAAAATAACTAAACAGTTTTTGCCAATTACATAGTTTTGTTTAATATTACTATGAACTTCTGCAGACTTTACTTAATAAATTAAGTAAAGCTAGAGAATCATAATAAACTAAAGTTTAAGTTTATTATAAAAAAAAGCTTAAATGTTTTTTTTATTTGTTGATTTAGAACTTGAATTTCATGAGACACTAAAAATAAATTTATGTTAAGGCTGAAACTTAAAAACAGCTTAATTGCATTGCTAAAGCACTTAAGCCTAATCTAATGGTTAAATAATACCAATATTGATTTTGCTAAGCTGGAAAAACAAAAAAGTTCGCTATTCAGGACTAAATAAAAGTACAATTTTTTAACTTAAGCGTCATATGACGATAGACTCTATTATTTACTAGTTTTCCCAAATTAAAAAAGATTTTAAAAAATAAAACAAACCATGGATAAAGATAAAGATAGATCAATTATTTTGTTGCATAATTATTATTACCAGACCGTTAATAGAACTTTTAATTTTTAAAAAGTTGTAAATTATTTGTAATATCTTTTTAACCCGCTTTCCTTAACTTTTTTTTTTTTTTGAATGCGTGAATTTTAAACCAGAACGTTAATAAAACTGTTAATTTTTAAAAAGTTGTAAATTATTTGTAATTTCTTTAATGTCCCGCTTTCCTTTTTTTTCTTTTGAATGCACTAAATTTTAAAATTTTAAATTTCATAAAATAAAATTAACGCCATCCGTATTTTAAAGAATGTGACTGATAAAAATTTCAGGGTGACGGTTGAGCACCATCTTTAAAAAATAATTAAATTAAAAGGAGGTTTTGTAATGCACAATATTTTAATACTACTAAAAATATTTTATAACCCTTAAATTTTAGGTTATAACAAGTTTAACTACGTGCGCTAATATTTTTTTGTCTTTTGTTAAAGCTTTTAATAAGCAACTGTAATTTTGTGTTTATATTTATAAAACGAAAAAAAATATTATATAATAATACGTAACAACACCAGAAAGTCAATACCATTTTTTATTATTATTTTTTAAATAATTATGAAAATGTGATCTTCCTATTTACAAATTGTAGTTTATTTCCCAAGTTTTTTAAATAATATTTTTTTTATGCAAATTTTTTAAACAAAACATATTTTCTTTTCGATAAAATTGGATTTTTTTGACATATGTGTTTTTAAAATATACTATTTAATTATATTTAATTTATATTCTTTCCTTAATTTTTTTTTTTTTTTACTTTTTAGGATTATGTCTAAAACAGCATAATTTTCTAAGTTTATTATTTAAACGAAAATAGTGGCAATGATAATGGAAAAAAAGAGACTCTATCGCAAAATTTAGGTTTTTTGCGGATTATTTTGAAATATTTATATATAGAAAAATGCGCAGCTCTGATCCAATTTAATAAACCTCTTACTATTCTCGAAGTCCTAATGCGATCCCGGAATTTTAACCAGCCTGTCCGTTACAAAATATATAAACAAAATAAGAGAAAATGTATGTCGTGTACCATTAAACTAAGAATCTGAGAATGATAAACTTAAAAATTATGCTGGTTGTATCCTAAAAAGTAACAAACTTATGAGAAGAATATACATAGGTTGAGTATAATTATTTAATCGTTTATTTCAAAAACAACTAAAGCCAAAAAAGCAAAATTAAATTAAAAGAAAATATATGTTTGTATTTGATAAATTTGCATAAAAGAAAAAAATATTTAATACAAATTATTGTTATTTGTGATTAAGTAAGAGGATTATTGTAAAAAATTAAAAATGGTATATTCCTATCTGGTTTTTTACCAAGTGCTAATTTATAATAATTATTTATTTTTCGTGTGATGTTGTTTGTCTTTACTAAACATGAACATGGGGACGTAATTGTCATCTCTTGTGATTTAGATTATAGAATAATAATGATATGTGGTCTTATTATTTAAAATAATCTGATGTTTAATTTAATATTTTAAATATTTTTAGCGAAAAATTAAAGTTAAACCTACCCTTAATCCCAAAACAACTCGGTAAGGCAAAATAATTACAAACTAAATGTTTAAAGAATATAAGAATTAGATTATATCAGAATCTCACATCACAATCAAATTAGTTTAATTTATTAGTAGTCTGAGTGCCCTTTGGAAAGATGCCACGTGCTATTGTTAGTAGTTTGGTTATCTTTGTACTTTGTAATGAAATCAAAATGGGATTTAAAATTAGTTACATTGTAAAACAATTTTTTACCATATTGAGTAAGGGCAAGAAGATTTTTAATAGGGAGCGCTCGATCTTATTTAATCATATGTTCACTAGATTTTGTGACGTAATCGTATCCGTCATTTATTTGATAATAATCGTCACTGAAAAGCTTTTTTGTGGTTTAAGAGTTACTTTTTGCTTTTTAGTTATAGGACTTTTATGTTAGTTTAGTTTTCATTGTTTATAGTTAAAATATGTACTTATTAGTAGTGCTGTTAAAGATAATTTTATACCAGTAAACGGGGGTCACTGGCCCTTGAACATTTTTTAAAGAGAACTTACGTTCAATTCCTTATTAATAGTTTAATACTTTTTTTATGTTTTTAAGTGATTTTATTTCATTTTATGCAATTATTTGTTTATTTTGTCATATAGAAAATATTCTTGCAAAAAAAGTGACGTCACTAACTTAACCTTTATTTATCCGGGCAATGAATTTTGCAATGTTGGTATAACTTTAAAAGACTGCTGAATTTTATTAATATAATAAAACACGAAAAAAGAGTGCCCATTTGCTTCCCCCCCACCCCCTTCGGGACTTTGATATACCAGAAATCAAGGTGTTCTGGCATTAATTTAATGACATTGATTTTAGAAACTACTGAATTGACACGATAAACTAATATTTTGTTAATTTTGTAGAAGAAAAAAGAAAAAGTTAAGAGAAGTTAATGAAGTTTATGACTGGACTTCAGGTAGTATTTATACAAAGTAAAAACAATCTTTTTTTGAAGTGTTTCAAATATTTGCAATTCTAAGTATGATAGCCTTTATCTACAATAAAGTTGCAACAAAAAAAGCAATAAATTGCAAATATAATTTTTATACTTTTATAATAACAAAATATAATAGAATTGATGAGCATCAAATAATTAGATCCTTAAGATGTAACAATAATTAAGAAATTTACATGTATCTTTCACTTTCATCATATAAAGTTTACAAAAAATATATATATATTACTATACTATACTTTAATAAGATAAATTTCAATGATGCATAAATATTTTTTTCGTTCCTTTAGGGTCTTTCACCTAGGTTCGACCTCTCGCCCCCCTAGGTTGTGCGCTAAAGCCTAGATCCTTTGTGTACTTGACCCCCCACTCCTTCTTTTTCACACGCCATTCCTTCCATAGCTTGGATGGCTTCTGCTCGGTCCCCCGAACAGCATTGCATGCCGCCGCCCAAAACCGGCGGACACCCGGTCACCCCTTCAAGTTATGGCCGCGCTCCTCAATGTTTAACTCCAGTGATCGACGCAACCGACCCCACCGGAGCTGCAACAAGCGCGGCATGCGTGGACATACAAATCTATGATTTTAGGATACGATTATTTGGTCCATTAAATATTATTCTTGCTAAAAATAGGTCGCTGCACCGTGGATCGTATTGAACCTAAAGCCGCGTCCAGACTTGCAACAATTCGCCAAACATCGGTCCAAACAAACCAACCTATTTGCGCGCTTCCCTAATGCAAAAACCGACAAGCTGTAAATCCCCGCGGAATAATTCCCCAAGCCCTTGGAACGATGTTAATTCCATCCACCTCCATGTCTGCGCTATGTGGCGCGCTATTTGGCGCAGCTAATTGTTGAAAGTCTAAACGCAGCATAATACTGTGCTTTTTGTGCTATATTTTAACGGATGCAAAAGATCCAGTTGTCATTGGAGTGGTTCAAACTGCTTTTAAAATGTCAATATACATATGAGAGTTAGATAGAGATAGGTATTTAAATGTTTTTAAAATGGTTTAAAGTATATTATCACAAAAAACGCCTTATTTTTTTATTTTTTTATTTATTTAAACGTTTTTTATTGGTTTTCCAAATGGCCCTCGACCGAAGTCCGTCAGCCATGGTCAATTTTACAATTTTTGTTTAAATTAAAATAATTATTTGCTTAACTTATAACATATATACAAAATATAATTTTGTTTGACACAAAAAAATATATTCTATGTTAAGGTAACGCTTAGACTAAAATTATTTATCAATAATTAAAATTATATTTTTTTTTATTTAACAAAGAAACGGATATACAATGACCAAGCCAGCACACAAATAAAAAAACTTGTTACCTTACTCTTGTGGTATTTTTTCAAATAATTTAAATAAACTTAAAAATATATATACAAAATAATTAAACAAACATTTAAAGAAATACTATTAAAATATTTGAGCAATATTTAAGGTAATTTTATTTTCCAATATATCTTTTTAAACTTATCAGCTGTTTTAATTTTCAAACCTTTTTAAAAACCATGAATATCGTACAAATAGTACTACGATCTTGTTGAACTTATTTTGAATGGCTTAAAACACAGGAATGACTTATGGCGTTCAATCTAATCCTTTACTTAATCTGAAACGTATACAGGGTGTTATTTAATAAGTGTCCGATATTTCAGAGAGTGCCGAGAGCCGAAAATGACGGTTTTATCAAGTAGCGGTCTTTACTTAGCATATTTATTACTAAGCGTATGCATCGATTATTTTAAACTAAAATATTTCGAAAACGGTTGCTCCTAGCGTCATCTAATAAGAGTACCGTTTTTACGTAAAAATGACTAAGGAATCCATTTCTTTTAACAAAATGTAAATACAGGGTTGTACAAAAAGTCATGAGCCTTTGAAAGTGAGAATATACATGTGGCTAGCGCCCTCTACAAGTAAGAGCTAAATTAAGAACAAATTCAAATTTCTCATGTCAAAAACCCCCAGGTACCAATTTTCGTTCGGAAATCGGCATTATTTAGGAAATTATGCAGAAAAAACATAAATAAAAATAAAACTTTGACACCCTGTATCTTGAAAGCGAAGCATCTTAGACCACACGTTCATAGGAACTTTTACCTTAAAAATACTTGAAAAATCACTCTCTGAAATATCGGACACTTATTAAATAACACCCTGTATATAGCAATTTCTTGCCGGATTACGTTATATTCGATAGGTTAAATCGGATTTAAAGTAGTCTAAGATACGAGGGCAAGTATCTGTTTTTTTTTTATGAGACTTTGTTTTAAATGATACATGGTAGTTGAATAGATTACACAATGGTTGCCTGGAAAAATTTGGTCGCAAGTACCTTTAATTAATTTTTTATTATTATTTTATTAGTTTTTGTTAATAAGTTGCATGTACCGGGAGTCAAGTTATAAATTTACACCCCCTTAACTTTTTTCATTTTTTACCGTACAAAATAAATAATTATATCAATTTATTGGATTAATTCTGTAGTTTCTAAATATTCCAATAATTAAATTTTAATATCTCCTAAAATATACAGGGTAGGACAAAACGAATAATTTTTTAAATGGAACGCCCAGTGTATTATATTACTAATGAAAAATCTTTTAAAGATTTTTTAAAAAATACTACATTTGATATATCTACCTTCATTAGTTTCGGAAATATGGTAATCTAAATCTAAATATTAAGTGTAAATTTTAGTCGGTAGGTAGGTCACACATATAATAATATTATAATATGGAAATAAATGCCCAATTATTTTATTTATAGCCATATTTTTAAAACTATTAAAAATGAAATATGGTACTTTTGTAACGCTCTTTAAAATATCTTTAAAATAACAATTTATTATACAAAAATCATACATTTTGTGTATATCTTAAAAGATAAAAAAATTCTGATAACTAATTTGGAAACTACAGAATTAGTTTAACAAACTTATATTTTTAATTAGTTTTACGATATAAAATAAAAAGTTAAGGGGGTGTTACTTTATAGCTTGACACGCGTTTTTTAATTAACCCAACATTATTTGAAAGATAATGATGAGAGGAATAAAAACATGGTTGTCAGCTTCCAATCAGCCGCAAGTACGTAGGGTGTTCAGTAAGTTTTGAGATGCTTTGTAACTAAACGGTGCAGGAAAGTAACATTAATATTTTTTGTTTGTACATGTCATGACATGTAGTAGTCCTACATAGTTATTAGTAAACTATCAGTTTTGCGCCAGTTCGTGTCCAGCGATTTTAGCACAATGGCGTTGTGGACGACTATCGAGTGCCGTGCAATTTTGAAATACAACTTTTCACATGGGTTATCTCAAGAACAGTGTTTAGAAGAAATGAAGCCTATACTTGGTGATGACTGTCCATCTCGTGCGACCATATACAGATGTTTCAAACAATTTCAGCGGGGCTCGTTTTCGCTTAAAACGCCTCACGCTCAGGTCGACCGTGTGAAGTAGTTACCCCAGAAAACATATCTGCCGTCCAAAAAGCTATAGAAACAAAACCGACGAATTACCTATTGACAGTTAGAAGAGACATCGAACATTAGTTTAGCAACATTACACACGATAATACATGAGCACTTGGGTTTTAGAAAAATTTGTACTCTTTGAGTTTCACACAAGTTAATTCCCGAGTAGCAGACACAAAGAGTGAATTGGTGTACAAAAATGATGTCCAAATTCCAGGAGCGTAAATCTAAAGACATAGTGTCGATCGTAACGGGAAATGAAACTTATCCTTATTATTACGATGTCCCAACTAAACAACAGAATAAGATATGGGTTCTCGAAGGTAAAGAAACTCCGACCGAAGTTCGCTAATCAAGATCTGTAAAAAATAATGATAGTTGTTTTCTTTGGTTCAAGAGGAATAATTGAACGTATTTTGCTTCGAAAACAGAAGACCGTAAATGCTCTCTGGTACACTACAGTATGCCTTTCAAAACTTAGTTAGCAAAAGTTAAGAGTGATTCGCCCAAACTCGCAACTAGCTAACTAACTAACTTATCCAG
The DNA here is from genome assembly GCA_014170235.1 of Listronotus bonariensis. Classification (NCBI taxonomy): domain Eukaryota; kingdom Metazoa; phylum Arthropoda; class Insecta; order Coleoptera; family Curculionidae; genus Listronotus; species Listronotus bonariensis. The sequence goes on from JACEGR010001440.1 coordinate 144,031, forward strand.
CTGAACTTACAAGTCAATTTTTGACAGATGCAGGCTTGAGACGTTTGGAACATCCGCCTTATGGCCCGACTTGGCACCGTGTGACTTTGGGTTGTTTCCTTTGTCAAGAGCCAACTGAAAGGACAAAAGTATAAAACTGAAGACGCGCAACTGGAGGCCTGGAATAAAATATGCGCTGAAATTTAAAATGAAAAGTGAAAAGCTATTTTCAGTGACTGGTTTGTTACAATGGAAAAGTGTATTCAATGTGGTGGAAATTATTTAAAGAAAATCAAATAAATGTACGTATATCTCAAAACTTTTCGAACACCCTACGTAGGAATACCACCATTCAAATTAATTTTTCCCTACACTACTCTTAGGCTTGTGACATACTAAGTATAAAAATTTTAGGGCAGATTCTATATCAGATAATAAGAAAGGTTCATATAAACATGAATCCGATAATCGGTTTTTATTAATATTTTAAATATGCATTATCCAATTTTGATAAAATTTGGTAGTGGTATTTGTAGCATTAGGGAGCTAATTTAGATCTAACTTAATTTAAATTTGTTGAGTTCAGTGTCGTCTCAACTGTTACTTAAACGTTTATTTCTTACAAAAAAAATGTACGTCACTGACCTGTCCAAATTTTATATTTTATTATTATTAAGTAAGTCAAATTACAGCTTTTTAGCCTTTAATCCTTTCTCCTATTTTGTTTAGTTTTTAAGAAATAAATAGAATTCACCTAATTGCATACCCCTGGCCTACACTAAAAACATAGCGAAAACATTCTTTTGAAAATATTGTTTAACATAATTTTATAAATAGGTACATAACAAAAACAGGAAACACTTAATGAAATGCCATTACCATTAACCAGCTAACCGGAACTAAAAGGCTATTTAGTTTAAGCAAGTACCTAAAATTAAAATATTTTAATTATTAGGTAAAAGTTTTAAAAGCCCTTATAAAGAGCTGCAACGAAAATACAATCCAAAATGAAACTTTACGTGTTATGTTGCGCGAAGTTTTGGAATTGGTTTTGTTTTGTTTGTAAAGTATGTAACACCGGAAAGTTAATATGCGTAATGTGTTTAATTTAATTTTTAAAATATTTTTAAAACGCATAATTAAACAGGGTGTAATTTAATTGATGGCTAAAGATACAGGATAAGATTTCTTAACTTATTTTAAGAAGAAAAGTTCATATTAACATATGTCCTAAACCCCTGAAATTATGAGCTACAGGGTTTAAAGTTTTAAGGAAAAAATTTTATTCTTATCATAACTTTAAAACAGTTCAAAATATTTTTATAAAATTTGGCACCCCTACTAAGCACCAATAAAAAAATTAAAGTAAAAGATTTTTAAATATTTCTTCCAGTTGCGTCCGTATGGGATAAATACTAAAAATTAAAAAAAAACATGGTATGCCACTGCTTTCATATTATATATTATTAAAGAAGTATGTTTTGAGTAAAAGCTTTTTAAAAATTTGTAAATTATATTTTTTAATAAATATTTCTATTTTTTTAAATAAAACATGGTACGCCACTGCTTTTTCAAAAATAAACATATTTTTTAATCCTCATTTATTTTGCAAAAAAATTGATCTCTTGACTTTTTTCCTCCGATGTATTCGCATAAAAAACTAAAAATGGGGCACTGGTTTCAAATAATTTCGTTGCACCAAACGTGCATCAAAAACAGTTTTTATTTTTTTTACGCGAAAATGGTGCATGGGACAAAAAATATTAAAGGGTCATATTTGTTTCAAAATAAATGGGAATTTTAAAAATAATTTAAATTTTTGGAAAAATCAATGGCGTACCATATTTCTTCCTGAAAAATCTTTAGTATACATCCCGTAGGGATGCCACTGGTAGAAATAAGTAAATATCTTCCACATGCACCAAAAATGCTTATTGGTGCTTAGTAGGTGCGTGCCAAATTTCATTAAAATATCTCAAACAGTTTTATAGTTATGATAAGAATGAAATATTTTTCTTAAAACTTTAACTCCCTGTAGCTTAAGAGTTAGGAGGTATACCACACATTATGTTAATATAAACTTTTCTTTCCAAAATGGGCTAAAGGATTAGATCCTGTATTTTACGCCATCAAATTAATAATTTCTTTATATTAAAAAAATAAATACCCATTTATTTCCTTGTGTCGGAAATATTACCATTTTAGTTACAGCAACTCTTATTATTTAATATACAGCGTGTTTAATTTAGTTCGCACCATATGGAAAACTTTTTAATATTAATTTTACAAAACAAGTTGTTCCATATAAAAGTTCTGCACGGTCCAAAACCTAAATGCAATCATCGGATTTTATTTTTAAGTGGTATCCTAGGTTTCTTTAAACAATTTGAGCTTTGTTTAAGAGTAATGTTGCGTTAATTTTGACAATATTGAAAATTAAAAAAAAGAGTTTGGGTATAAAAATATTTTTAAAATAGTTAAACTTGTTAAAGAAAACTATTTTTTAATGTAATAATGGTAAAAATGTAGGTTTGTCCATGGTGCACACCTACTTAAAACTATTAAAAAGTTAGTAAAAAATATGCTATGTGACTGAAATGTGGCAAAGCCGCCAAAAGGTTATGCGCCCGAAAAAGTTCATCAAAAACGGTATATGGGCACATTAAATTGATGCCAGTCGAATACGTTTTTAAGTTACAAGATCCAATGAGTAATAATTATTATCTGCAATAATTAAAAAACATGTTTTTTTCGAGTGTTTTTAAGTTTGACGACCATAATCCGATGTATTAATATTTACGTTAGTTGACAGGTTAGGTGACAGAAACTTTCCATGTTTATTCTTAAAATTATGTGCTTCTTGACCTTGTTTTACAAATTTGTTACAATTTTTTTCAGTGACTGTTTTGCCTTTTCAATAAAATATTTTTTTGATGATATGAAAAGGGGGTTTAAAGATTTTCTTAGTATGGTTTCTATTGTTTTTATGCAGCGTTGCCAAATACAAATACCATGGTAGTCAAATTACCTTAAGCACTCATTTGACTCTTGTTGTATCGGTAGAACTATCTTAAGTACGGTAAATGACATTAGGTCTCTTTTAAAACCCGTTTATATTAAAAACAATAATTAAATACCACGATAACTTCCTTTAAACAGCAATGGGATGTTCGCTGGCTCTCTATTTGCAGTTTTTTTAACTTTGCTGGTGTGGCAGGTAACCCTGTTTATAATCAAATTGACTATCAATGGACTTCCTTTAGTAAGACCTTTTTTATGTTGCCTATTGGTGAGCAGGACTTACATAGTTTTATAGACAATTTAAAAAATTCCAATGCCTGCTGTGTGGATAATATATTAAACAATTTGTTTAAAAAATGTAGAAATCAGATGTCTTCTATTCTTGTCTTTCTCGTTAACTTATCAATGGAAAACGGAATTTTTCCAGATAGACTAAAGTCAGCTACTGTCATACCAATATATAAAAAGGGTGATTCTAATTCGTATACTAATTACAGGGGTATAAGTCTACTTTCGCCTATCTCTAAGATATTTGAACTACCAATAAAAACACAGTTAACAAGTTTTTTGACAAATTGGATTGGGGCGCCAAAAATCTCGTTCACTTAAACGCATCCAAAACACTATCACGTCCCTTGTCGCGAAAAGAGTCACCAAATACTCATCCTTTACTAATGAGCGGCCAAGTTTCACACAGCAAAGACATTTTCAATCTTGTGGGCGTCACATTTGAAAGTAACCTTAACTGGCATAAACACATTGTATCTATAGCCACGGCAGCTTCAAAAAGCTTGGATTTCTCTTTCGAGCCAAAAAGTATTTCTCCCCTTCTAATTTATACACTTCATATGTGTCCCAAATCCGACCTCCCTTGGAGTATTGTTCTCATATCTGGGGCATGGCTTCCCCCACAACCCTCAGCATTCTGGATTCTATTCAAAGAAGAGCTATTCGTCTCATTAATGATCCTTCACTTACAGAAAGGCTTCCATCTCTTGCCCATCGTCGGGCTGTGGGAGATCTATCGCTTTTTATAGATACTTCCATGGCTTCTGCTCTGAAGAATTGTCCAGTATAGTTCCTCCACTCACGGTTCCCAACAGCGAAACTCGTTGGTTCCGCGCGTATGCATCCCTATACGGTCCAACTGGACAGAACCCGAACTTACCACTTTGTTCGTTCCTTTATCCCTAGAGTTTCTAGAATGTGGAACCTGCTGCCCGCGAAGGTCTTGCCTTCCACCCCAAATCTTCAAGTATTTAAGTCTCGTGTCAACAAACTCCCTCTTACCTCGCTTAAGACATTCACGGTACGTTAGTATTTAGGCTTTTAGTCTTCGTGGTTTGTCTAAAGATAAAAAAAAATAAGAAGTTATTATCAATTATGCAGCATGGTTTTCCTAGGGATAAAGGTACTGAAACAGCATCATGTTCATTTCAAAAATGGACTGTTGATGCTTTGGATAATGGCTTTTGTGTTTTGGGCTTTTGATTGTGTACACCACGATTTATTGTTGGAAAAAATTGTATCGGTATGGTGTCAGGGGAGTTCCATACAATTTTTAAAGAGTTATCTGGAAAATCGCTTTCACTTTGTACAGCTAAATTAAGCAAAAAGTGAAAAGATTCGTATTACTCGAGGAGTACCACAGGTATCTATATTGGGTCCTCTACTTTATTTAATTTATTCGAATGACATTATTAATTATCTTAACACCCATTCAAATATCTATACAGTTTACTACGCTGATAATACTTATGTTTTAATTAAAGAAAATACCCTTAGTAAGTTAAAAATTAGTAGTGAAAACGTATATCGTAAAATAATTTTGTGGTCAGAAAAAAATTATCTTAATTTAAACACAAGCAAAACCACAGCTCTTTTGTATACTCTATAAAGGCGGGTTAATTTGGATAGATTTACACTTTTTGAAAATACGATAAGCTCCTATTAATTGTAGTAAAACCACTAAAATGTTAGGTTTGAATCTAGATTTTAAGTTGCAGTGGGACTCATATAGATTTTCTCTATGCCAAATTACGTAGTGCTTGTTATGCTCTAAATTTCATGTCCCAATATTTCAGTAGAGACACCCTACTTACTCTTTATTATGCATACTTTCATAGCCATTTACGATATGGGATTATTTGTTATGGTGGGGGTGCTCAGGTTAATAGGGGTTTTTGCTTCAAAAGTACGCAGTTCGGATAATCAGTGGCTTAACGCATAGAGGAACATGTCGCGACGCTTTTAAGAAATTAAAAATTTTACCTTTTTATTCAACCTATATTTTGGAACTGTGCATTTATGTTTACAGAAATAAGAGCTTATTTGTAACTAATGGTATGCAACACGATCACAACACTAGAAATGGAACTTTATTAGCGCCGGACAGGCATCGGATAGCAACGTACCAAAAACATTTTTAATTTTAATTGTTGTAAATGTTATAATTCTCTTGATGATGATATAAAAACTCCAAGAATAATAATGTGTTTAAAAGTTAATTAAAAAGTTTCTACTAGATAGAACTTGTTATTGCTTTGATGTTTTTTTAAAGGTAAAACCTACTTCATTAATTTTGTTTTCCTTTAACTTTTTATGTAACTTAGTATGTAATTAGTATAAAAAGGTTTGACTGTTTTTTAATAATTTTGTTTTGTTTATTTGTAGTATTTATTTTAAGAACTTTTTGACTTTTTCGTCAATTACTGTGCTGTTTGTACTTTTAAATTAATGAAATAAAAATTATTATTATTATTTTATTATCGTAATCAGGTTTATAATAATTTAAACCAGTCTCTAGAGACTCAAAGAAATATATGTATATTTCCCTTAGTAAGAGCAGATTGCAATTATATTTTCTAATAAAAAATAATAAATGGATTTTTTCATTGTGTTTTAGAATAAAATTATAGAGTATAATAGCATTTTTTAAATGAGAAACAAGACTGTCTTTAAACAACGAGGCTTCTGTTTAACTTTACTAGCTTTGCTGGCTCTCTATTTGCAATTTAATAATTGCAAATAAGTTTTTAATAATTAAAACTGGTCTCTAAAGACCAAAAGATTTTTTTATATCCTCTTTATTAAAACCAGAGTGCTATTATATTTCCTATTTAAAAATAATGAAGTGATTTCTTTTCCAGGATTTTTTAATCAAGAAAAAGCTTAAAACATCAAAACATAAAAAGGAAACTAATAAACTTGTCCTTTAAATTTTAAAAAATAAACCATTAAACTATTGAAACCAATGGCAAAATGTATACTTCAAAGAACAAGTTTTTATACAATATACCAAACAACACCGGATCTAGAGGGGGAGGGGGTGGCATATTTAAGCATGACCGACGTGTACAGGGTGTTTCATTTTCGATGGTTTTACGGGATATCTTGAAATCTGCAAGGAATATCAAAAATCTAATATGGGACTTCCGATCTCTTTTTGAGAAAACAACTATAGTGAAAACAGTTCATGGCTATTGAGATCCATCTCGGAGCTACAGGGTGATTTTCGGATTTTGCCCACTTTTTATTCTTTTTAACTCGTTTGCTATAAAAGTTGTAAAATAATTTAAATAGGTTAATTATGTAGTTTTTTTCCGAAGAATATTGTGGTGGTAATTAGTTTTCCTCTTTATTGGTTAGTTTTTAAGAAAATTACCCAACTTCTGTTTTTTCTTATAGAAACACCTTGTATAATTTTATCTATAATTATTAAGCACTCTTTCAGCTTTTTAAAAATTTATAAAGGGCTGTATTTTTTATAAAATATTTCGAAAACTTGCAATATAATTATAACAAACAACATACCAATAATAGACAAGTTTAAAAAATATGATACGTTTATAGAAAAAGCACTATTACAGAAAAAAATTACTAAAAGGAAATAAAATAAACATACATTATTGAACAACTATATGGATAATAAATATTTTATAATATGTATTTACTTTATTTTAATTTAGTAAATAAAACTTTTTTCCGTAATGATGCGTCTTACTATATTAAAGTTATATTTTTTAAAGCTTAGCCAAGCAAATTAAAATACCCTGTAAATATAAAAGTTAATTGTTAATAAAATATTTATAAGGGTAGAGAAATAGAAAAAGTAGGTATTGAGAATACTGTTTTGTCATTTTTAGTCACGGCCTTCTCTAAAAAAAACAAAATTTATGGAAAATGCTAATTTTCTGTAAAACTTTAAACAAGAAATACACACACACACATATATATATATATATATATATATATATATATATATATATATATATATATATATATATATATATATAACGGTAGAGGGTAGTCTCGACTGACTAGTTAAACAGCAGGTTGTTTATTGGGAAACAGTCAGGTGTATTAGGGCTTAGAAAACTCTTTTGAATCACCAAGCTTCGAAATAATTTATTTCTTTTTCAAGGCTACAATATGGAGACAAAGTTATTGATATTAATAATTTATAATGTAAAAATGATTATAAACTCACGTGTACAAGTGAGTTAGGAATATAAAGCTTCAAAATAGTTTCCATGTGGACTTTCTTTCATAGTAAATTATTTAAAGTTTTATAATCACATTTCAAGTTAATCATGTGAACGGGTTGTAGCCATTTGTTAACTACTTTCTCGAAAATGGTAATGTCCCGAGCGTGTATCTCACTCCTCCCATTTACAACAATGACGAAGAGAAATTTCTCTTCGTCATTGTTGTAAATGGGAGGGAGTGAGATACACGCTTCAGGGACATTACCATTTTCGAGAAAGTAGTTAACAAAATGGCTACAACCCGTTCACATGTTAATTAACTTGAAATGTGGTTATAAAACTTTAAATAATTTACTATAGAAAGAAAAGTCCACATGGAAACTATTTTGAAGCTTTTATATTCCTAACTCACTTGTACACGTAAGTTTATAATCATTTTTACATTATAAATTATTAATATCAATAACTTTGTCTCCATATTGTAGCCTTGAAAAGAAATAAATTATTTCGAAAGCTTGGTGATTCAAAAAGAGTTTTTCTAAGCCCTAATACACCTGACTGTTTCCCCAATAAACAACCTGCTGCTATATATATATATATATATATATATATATATATATATATATATATATATATATATATATATAAGCCGAAAAAAACTTAATAAATACAGATAAAAATATACAGGGTGTCATAAGAAAAACATAAGTTGGGCAACAAACTAACAAATATAGAAAAAATAATTACACCTCAATATTCTACGGAAAAACTGCACAATTAACCTATTTAAAGTTTTTCACAACTTTAATAGCAAACAAGTTAAAAAAGATTATAAAAATGGGCAAAATCACGCTGTAGCTCCGAGATGGATCGAAACAGCCATGAACTGTTTTCACTATAGTTGTTTTTTCAAAAAAGAGATCGGGAGTCCTATCTTATATTTTTGATATTCCTTACGGTTTTCGAGATACCCCGTAAAAACATCTAAAATGAAACACCCTGTACTGGACGGTGACTACTTGCGTTTGCCATCTGGATTTATTAAAAAAATGATAAGAAGTCGTGATTGTAAGAGGCTAGGACCTCCTATTTCATTTGTTTTTATTTGGGATAGTTTTGTGTATTATTGAAAACTAAAATTAAGCGACTTGGCAACGTTGCAGTTGCAAATTTAGAACATAATGATATTTTCATAATCAAGTTGTTGCAGTTAATATTCTAGTTTTAAAGAACTTTTATGATTTATGGGATGGATGAAATAAGAAAATAGTTAGTCTACAACTAGTGTTAAGTGTTTAAATAGTTGCCATCAGGGATTTCGTTAAAAATTCAGAAATGAATCAAAACGTGCGAAGTCAGTTTTAGTTCATCTGCTGTTCAAGTCTAAATAATGAAGAACTTACGCTTTATGACTATATATAAAGTTTCTCGAAACATTGACTATTATCCTGCTTTGTGTTATTTAGGTTGTCAGACAATGATGCCTAATATGTTTCGTGAAATTTATTAACTAATCAGGTAATATATGTATTGAATCTAGATACCCATTTTTATCAGCTGTTTGACCAAATTGCAACACTGTGCTCCTTAATTTGAATTCCCAATACATGGGGCGCCACGTGATGGGAAGAGGGTGCGATTTGAAAGGTGCGGCCCTTTTTCCAAAAAATAGAAAAGGCGAAAAATCAAGTCTTTGCTGTACAAAAAAATGACCAAGGGGGCGGCAGAGATCAATTTTTGCTTCACCTAAAAAATGAAGATCCGGGGCTGATACCAGAACTGTATTAAGTAAACTCCATGTTTAAGCGTTCTACAAATTAAGTAATCTTTGACGTATCCAAAGCTTCATCTAGTAATTTGTAAGATTATCAAGGATTGTCATCTTTTCATAATGTATTTTTGTGTTAGGTGTTTTCGTTTATACCCAATTTATAGCTATAAGAGGCAGCATTTTACAGTTTACTTGAGAAAAAAGGTACTAAGAATATAGTAGTGTTTTTAAGTGTATAATCACCGATTAAATAGTTATAATAATTAATTAAAAAATAATAATAATAAATAAAATAAAAAAGACTAAAATAAATAAAGAAACTAAAAATTTAAAAGTAATGATTAGAAAAAAATCAAAAGCATGGAGTCGGGTAATAAAATTTGTTACTAAAGTATAAAAAGCATGTGTTTGTTTAGTTCATAACATTTAGTAGGTACTTTAGCGCACATTTTATTATCCGACTTTACGCTTTTGATTTTTTTCCTAATTTTTAGTTTTCTAATTTATTTATTTGAATTCGGTTGAGATTTTTTAAATGTTAATAGCTTTTATTTTACTTTACCAGTTAAGTGATAATTTAAAGAAACCTTTGTTATTAGTTAAAATACATAAATTATTTTAATTGGCACACTGGTAGCACTGTAAAATATATTTATAATAAAACAGTGAAAAAATTTAATTAGACTTCCTTTTAACAAAGAGACCACATTTTTTTTTCCTTGCTTTACTTTACTTGCATCGCTGGCTCTCTAGTTGCAATATAATTATTGTTTATAATAATTTAAACTTGTGTTTGGAGCTTTTTATATTCTCTTTGTTAAAAGCAGAGGGCTCTGATATTTTCTATTAAAAAATAATAAAAGAACTTTTTAAAAGATTTTTAAATTTAAAGAATGCTTTAAACATAAAAAAATATTACCTATATTAAATTTTTTAAAAATATACAGGGTGTTTCTAAACAAATGAGAAAAATTTTAGTAGAAGGTGATTTTTCACCAAAAACGAAAGAAAAGAGTTCATATTAACAAATGTCCTAAACGTCTTAGCTTTTGAGATATAGGGTGTTTTCAAAAAACTAAAAATTTCGAAAACACCTATTTTAGTAAAAACTATTATGCTGGATATAAACCTTATTGAAAATAAGTGTTTATTACTTTTGTTACATAATTGCTAATTAAAAATTATAAAACCCAATATTTAAAAGAAGGTCTAAAAATATGCAATGAGGTAATTTTTTTTCTCTTAAACTGAACAAGATAAAAAAATGTAAAGACATAAAAGCAGTATTTTTATTTGCTTAATCTAAAGAAAGCACAAAAATTTTACACACATTTACACAGTCAGTGGCGTACCGTTTTTTTGTTGGAAATATTCCTTCAGTTGCCTCTTAAGACGCCACTGGACTTACTAAATGTAATTAAATTAGTGATAAATTACCCCCTTATTGTAATTAATAATATTGTCAAATTAAAATAAAATTGGGTAAAGAATAGTTAGGATATTAAAAAAATATATATATTTTTTAAATTTTTACACCTCGTAGTTCAAAAACTAAGACGTTTAGGACATATGTTTAATGAAAAATCACCTCCTTCACTTTCTCGCATTTGTTTAGAAACTTAAAAGTAAACTATTTAAAATTTTAAAAAACAGTTTTTATAGGATAAACTAGGAATGTTTTATGTTATTTTAATGTTATATAAATTAAGTGTTCCTTAAAACTTTGTTTTTGTGTCAAAATACAAAATTGGTTAAATTGGCAAATTAGTAATATTGTTAACACTCTTTATGATTGAAGACAAAAAATAGATAAGAAATCGTGTGTTAGAATTACAGAGTGAAATAAGACTTATTAAATGAGACACCTTAAGACTTCTTTTAACTCTTTGAGGTACGCTGGGACAAAATTTAAACCACCAAAAAATTGTCCCATCCGGTACGTTGGAGTGCAATTTAACCCACCTAATCTTTTAATATTAGCGTTTCAGTATCACGGTTTATTTTTTGTCCCGCGCTCCTAAAAAGTCAGGTCAAGACATGTTTGTAATAAAAAATATTTAGGAAAAAGATTTGCGTATTAGTAGCGACGGTAAATTCATTTGATTAGTGTTGTTTCCAAGGTGTGTTTTGCGGCGTAATTAAGGTAAGTTTTAAACAATTTCTATTTATATTTTGCTTAGTAAATTTGATGGTATGCATTTTATTAAAAATTTTATTACCTATTATTACAAAAAACTAATCAAATGTCCATATTTCCACCCCATTTTTACATCTTTTTCCAATGTTTAAATTTCATCCCACCGTACATGAAAGGTGTGTTTATTTTAGACATGGCCCATAAAAGCTTACGTGATCCTTTGCCATTCAGGCTAACAAACATGACTGAGAAAGAGCTTTATGAAATGTTGGATGAGAGTGATAAGGAGTATATGGATATTCCTTCTGAAGGTTCGGACAATGACTCTGAAGGCGAAGATGTTCCTGAAAAGGAAAACATGTCTGTGGAGTCAGATCTGTTGCCAATTATACTGGATTCCGAGGATGATAACCAACTAGAAGATTGGGATGATGAAGATCTGGTTCCGTTGGCGCATATTATAGGAAAACCAAATATGAATGTAGTTTGGAGCAAAGTCAGCAATATAGATGCCCCAGTAGCTTTCATACAGGCTGCGGGTGTAACGAATCGTATAAAAGGTATGAAAGATCCCTCCCCCTTTGATCTTTTTAAGTGTTTTATGACAGATGAAGTCTTGGATCTTATCGTGTTCCAAACTAATTTGTATGCGGAACAAAATTACTTAAAAACTGGTAAAACATATACTAAAACTGATAAAGAAGAGATCATGGTTTTTATTGGCATAAACCTGCTAATGGGAATAAAAAACTGCCGTCCTACAGGGATTATTGGAGTACGAATCCAATGTTACATGACCCTTACATAAGTAGACTTATGAGAGTGCATAGATTTGGTTGGCTTCTGAGTAACGTTCATCTAAATGATAATTCTATGATGCCCGAAAAGACTTCAAAAAATTATGATAAACTATATAAGGTTAGACCATTTTTAAAAATCATGCGACAAAATTTTAAATTGTGTTTGAACCCACATGAGACTTTATCCATTGACGAGTCTATGATCAAATTTAAAGGCCGCTCTTCTATTAAACAATATATGCCGGGAAAGCCAAAAAAACGTGGTTATAAAGTTTGGATGATTGCTGATAAAACTGGATATTGTTTAGATTTTGATATTTACGTTGGCAAAACTGGTAATGAAGTTGAAAAAGTTGGGTAGCCGAGTTGTTAAGCAACTTACAGCTGACCTTGAAAATAAATATCATCGAATATATTTCGATAATTTTTTTAGTAGTGTAGAGCTATTAAGTGAACTATATGAAAAGAAGATATATGCTTGTGGTACAGTTCGAATTTCTCGAAAAAATTTGCCTAATTTTTGTCCAGATAAATCACTAAAACGGGGAGACAGTGAATGGTTTACCAGTAATGTTCATGTATCCGCTTTCAAATGGTATGACAAGCGTATGGTTTATTTACTTTCAAATTTTCACGACCCTAAAGATACTACAGAAGTGAATAGGAAATTGAAAGATGGAAGTTGTACGTCAATTGCTTGTCCACAGGTTTTGGTAGATTATAATAAGCATATGAATTGTGTGGATAAGTTTGATCAATTAAAAACCGTATACGAAATTGATAGGAAAAGTAAGAAATGGTGGCACCGAATTTTTTTTTCTTTTTGGATACAGCAGTTGTTAATGCGCATGTGATACATAAGTTATTAGATTTGCCGACAAAAATGACCATGAAAGATTTTCGTATGAAAATTGTGGAAGAATGTGTGGCTACCAAATTGGTTGCTAGTATGTCCCTACCCATGGAGCTGCCAATACCAATAAAAAAAAGAAAATTATCTCAGACAGAAGCTGTCCGATTTACAGAAAGTGCCCATCAGCCTATTCGTACAACCCGAAGAAGATGTTCAAACTGCAGCACAAAAGAGTTTGAAACAAGGACAAACTGGATGTGCAGTGTTTGTCATGTCCCACTATGTTTAGGAAAAAACAAACAATGTTTTCAAACCTATCATAGAAAATAAATTTGATTATCGTATGGGCCATTCTCGTACAGTGGGTCAAAATATAACCCACCATTTTTTTTATATAAGCAAGTTTTTTTTAATTTTTTTGTTATGGTAATTTCATACTTACGTTTCTATCTCTAAGGTTAAACATGTTTTGTTAAAAACATCAATAAATTTTTTTCTGTACCTGAAGGGTTTTTTTTAAAACGTTTCTCCGTACCGGAAAGAGTTAAACAACAAAGCAACATTCAATTTATTTTTTCGGCTTCTCTTTTACTTACTTAGCTTTGCTAGCTCCTTATTAGTCTCTGGGCCAGTAATAAAATTAACTTCACGATAAAAACACCTTTTAAACCTTTTGACGAGTCTACCACGAATATTCATACCGCCATATGGAATATGGAAGCGGCGCGGCGTTTTAACCCAGTCTGTCAATGTCAAATGTTTCGGGTATCAGACTGGGCAAACGCGTTCCTTTGTTTGTTGGACAATTTTATTACAATATCTTACACGCAATTTTGCCTAAAATGTTACGATTTTTGGTACAATGTTTACAAATTGCATGTAAAACATTGTGGTAGCATTGTCCAACAGAAAAAGTGACGCGTTCGCCCAGTCCGACACCCGAAACATTTGACATTGACAGGCTGGGTTAAAGCGCCGTTTCCATATATAGCGGTATGTCTAAATAAAATATTATTTGGCTTTTCTACAAAAAAAAAAGGTTTTTCAAACATTTTAAGAGAATTAAAACTTTTTATTATAAAAAACTACTGTCCTTGCATAATATAACAAAAGGTATTATAACTAACTAACCCGAAACATGTGTTTGAGTCTTACGGTTTGGTGACTGTAACCCTTATCATTTTTGGAAAAATTGCACGTAAAATATTGTGATAAAGTTGTCCGACAAAAAAGTGACGCGTTTGCCCAGTCCGACACCCGAAACATTTGACATTGACAATGTATTAATATTATGCAAGGACAGAATAGTTCTTCGTAGTATATAAAAAGTTTAAATTTTTTAAAATGTTATATAATAAAAGTTATTATTGCTTTAAAAGAAATAAATTAATAAAAAAAAATATTATAAAACTATTTACATTACAAGGAAGGTTTCCAACTCTAAACACAGATTCATTAGATCTCGGTGGAAATTACTTTAATCAAATAAAATAAAATCTTAACAAGACGCCAGAACGTGAACTGGGCTTATGGTGGCGTCTCAAAAATGTGGTAAATAATTTACCAAAAAAAACTTGCTGCTAAACTGGCCAAAAATGTAAAAAAAACTTTGGATTAAAAATACAACGACTGATTTAAAGTTTACAGTTTGACATTAGTTTTATTATATTATGAAAGGACAGAATAATTCTTCATTGTATAAAAAAGTTTTAATTTTTTTAATCTTTAATAAACTTTTCTATTCTGAAGAAAAGCCAAATATAATTTTTTATATTAAAGCAGCCTAAAATTTTAATTTCTATATTCTATTTCTATCTTTAAAAATATTAAATAGATTTTATAATTTTTTTAAACAAGTTTTTAATATAAAAACATTAATGAACTATTGATTTTAAATATTAAAAAGTCATAACTGTATATTATGCATAAAAAGCCATAAGAAAAATAAAAAATTAAATGCGGATTTTGTACCAAATACCAAGAATTTATTTAGTAAACTTAGTGTATATCGAGTGCTTATGAAGTTACTAGCAAGTAGATAATTTTTTTCCGAAGGTTAATAAAATTTAAAAATTTTGGTTTGGGAAACCAATAAATAACATTATAATAATAATATTAATAATAAATTACTGGATAGAATGTATATTTTTAAGCCTTTATAAATAAAGGTAGAAAAAGGGCTAATAGGATTTTTTAAACTTCTCTTCTAATTGTTCAATGCTGTAAAAATCGAGTCTTACTGAAATGGTCACGAAAATTGACTTACAAACAACTTCAATAAATTTTAATTAAATTTAAAGCAGTACATTAAGCCCTAAATTTAATTTTAACACTTATTTTGTAATCATTTTTGGGATTTATTTTTATTTCTAAACCTAAATGTCTTTAAGATATTTATAGCAAAACTCTAGGGTAACTTCCAAATATATACAGTGTGTCCCAGGATAGGTGGTACATTAGGAAAAATAAACCAAAAATTTTAAAACCAAATTTTGAGAAAACTGGTCGCATGGTCCGAAACTAAAGTATACAAAATTTTACTCCAATTGGTATTATACAGGAAGAGTTATATCTATTAATATAGAAATGCCCAGGAGCTAATTACTTTTATTTTTAAAAATTGAATAAAATTGTGTAAGTAAATTTTGTGGAGAATTAAATATTATGGTAAAATTTAATGTTAATGCATACGAGTTAAAAAAAATAATTATCAATTTCATACATTACGCATTACAACTTAAATAATGGGCAAGATGGAGTAAAATTTATCGGAATTTTTTTCTCCTGCCTGGGGTACCCTGGAGCGAATTATAGTGGAATTGTTTTGACATAATCATTGAATTTGTTTTAACTTTATGTCTGTCATTCACATACATAATTAAAGAAAATATTAATTTGTACCAGTTGTAGTATTTCAGACATAAAATAATATAAAATAATGAAAGGTTTTAAGACCCTAAATGACAATTTTATATAACTACAGTTAGTAAAATAATATCATAATACTGAAGTACTAGACATAAGTGAAGAGCAAACGAAAGCAAGGTATGGATTCAAACAAATTACAATAAACTATTTTTACCACCTGTAATAATATAAGGTATATATAATATAAAGGAATAAACAATGATAAGCTCTAAAATTACATATATTTGCAACTACAATTTGTAAAATGAAAAATATTTATTTTATAGTAAAATTTTAAAGCTCGGGTCAAAGTTACAAATATTAATTTAAAAGAATATTATTTAACACAAACTTGTTGTGAAATTTTCTTACCGAATACCATACGTGCTTAAATTATTCCGAGAAATTTTTCTCGACCACGAATATTTTAAGAAAATTCTCCCTCGTCTGCGGTTCGGGATAATTTTCAAAATATTCGTGGCCTTGAAAAGATTTCCGGAAATAAATTTAGCACTAGTGGTATTACAAGTGAAAATTTGATAATTTTAAATATATTTTTTTTATTTGCTGCCTTAAACCAAGTATTTTAAAAACTGTTAATGCGTATATAAAAAAATTACAAAATTATTTTTTTACTTTATTTTACATTAAACTTTGAAATAAACTTTAATTCTCTATAACATTAACAATTTTGTCCTATTTTTAAAAATAAAGGTACTTTACTCTGGGTCATCTTTCATATTTTTAGTTAAAACTCCTCCTGTATATTACTAATTAAAGTAAAATTTTGTATTTATCAGTTTTAAACCATGCGAACAGTTTTCCCAAATAAAAATACAGTCCGAACTCTCTCTGGATCAAGTATTCCACCCTAAGGTCTACGTTGATGGTCTATGAAAATATAGACATTTCGCAATACCATCGTCTCATATCTTTTTTAAAAGTTAAGTCGAAAGGATACGTCCCGAAGAAGTCTAAAGTTTTGGAAGGAGAACAAATATTAAAATTTATTAGGAAGGCTCCTGATGATATCTACTTGGTACACAAAGTCATGTTGGTAATGGGTGTTTTTGGAGGTTTAAGACGACATGAGTTGGTCATTGATGATATTGAAGATAGAGGAACAGTCTTGGTTATAAAGGTACCAGAAACTAAAACTTCAACTTCCAAAAGTTTTACTATCATTGAAGAAGATTTAGGTGCTTTACGTACGGTACAGTACAATCCATTAGAAAAATACCATAGAAAGCGTCCCAACATTGATGGCAAAATTTTTAAAATTGGATAATGCAGAAGCTTACACTGGCCACTGTTTGCGTCGCACATCGTCAACTTTACTTGTTGAGGCAGGTGCTTCGTTTGAAACGCTAAAACAACATGGGAAATGGAAAAGCTCTTCAGTAGCTGAAGGATATATAGAAGAAAGTATTTCATCCAAAAACAAAGTAGCCAAAATGATTGCCAATTCAGTTAATTCCGAGGTTAATTCCGTATCGACTATTGAAAATTCTTTAATGGACTGTTCTTCTATACAAAATAGCGTAAGTGCTACCACCGCTGCTACAATCATAAAAAACACCGACCATTCTATAGTGGGATCAGCTACATTTTCCGGGACATTTTATTTTGGAAAATAAATATAAAAACATTTATCCTCTCGTAACACCCATTCTGAAACACACTGTATATTGAAGAAAAAGTAAATCCAAAGTAACCTAAAAAATGGAAAATATTTTTTTAAATGTGCTTTTTCCAAAACAAAAAATACCAGAAAAAATTAAAAGAATACAGAATAAACCTGTTTTCACAGTAATTAAGCCAATATTTTTAATTAAGAACATCACCAAAATTCCGTTTTAGCTTTAAAATTGACGCGACGCTTAATTAAAAGGTGCCAACTTTTTAAAGAATAAAACATAAATTGTGTTCATTGATTTGTTATGGATGAATGTTCGCATGAATAAAAGTTTTTACATAATTTTTAATTAAAAAATAATTTCTCTTTAAGCATTAGAGATGGATTTATAAATCCGAATTTAATTTAAGTATTCCCGATGACAACAAATCTTTTAGAGATGCCGAACCTTTTAAAGTTTTAAACATATCAAAATAAGACTTGATTTAAGTAATTAGTACGGACAGAGAAGAGTTTTCGCAAATTTCTTACTTTTAAGTTGCTTCCGGTTTAACCGGAAATTACTCCAATTTTTAATTTTTAAATGGATTACCATGCCTAGTTAAACATTTTTGGATTCCTGGGGCAATTCTAAATACTAGTTTGACATTTTTAAAAATTTTTACGCCCACTTGATTTTTTGAGAGTCATTTGTAATATTGCATCCAGGTGGCCATGATCTTTTATTTATTACTTTATTTTTAATCCGATCGCAAATAAATTGGTATCGTTAAATTCTTCAAAAGATCGTTGATTTTAATTGATTAATTAATTTTAATTTTTGATTTTTAAATAGGTAGTTGCGTGATAGTTAGAAGTATTATTTGAGGATAAAAATTTGCTACATACAAAGTTATAGTCGAAGAGCCCGTGAGTGGCAGATCTTCGTTATTTTGTAACAGCTGAAATTTTGGTACCAGGTACCAAAGGTTTATGATTTAAAACCTACATTCGTTATTTTGAAAAAGCTGATTATTAGATATCATGTGTTACTTGGATACCTATTAGAAGATATTTGAGTCGTATAGGTGCAAAACCCGCCAAGTCACTTTTAGATTGTTTTGAGAAAATCAAGAAAAACGTCTACAGCATCAAATATTCTTTTAATAATGTACGCAAATTTAAAAACTAGATTACCAGTATTAAATTCCATTCATAGTATCGCAGGTTTGAATTAACGAGAGTCGACTGTAGTGGAAATTGCAATTAGAAAAAAAAGGTTCCTAAGCCCATCACTAAAGATGATTTGGAAAACAAACGCAGAGCGATGAAGATATCTCTTTTGCAGGATCTTAATTTAATATTTGATTGGGGGCCAAAATTCTCGTCCATTTTAATGCATCCAAAACACAATCATGTTCCTTCTCGCGAAAAGAGTTATCAAATACTCATCCTTTACTTATGAGCGGCCAAGATTTACAGAGCAAAGACACCTTTAATCTTGTGGCTGTCACATTTAAAAGTAACCTTAACTGGCATAAACACATTGTATCTATAGCCACGGCAGCTTCAAAAAGCTTGGATTTCTCTTTCGAGCCAAAAAGTATTTTTCCCCTTCTAATTTATACACTTTATATGTGTCCCAAATCCGACCTCTCTTGGAATATTGTTCTCATATCTGGGGCATGGCGTCCCCCACAACCCTAAGCATTCTTGATTCCATTCAAAGAAGAGCTATTCGTCTCATTAATGATCCTTCACTTACAGAAAGGCTTCTCTCTCTTGCCCATCGTCGAGCTGTAGGGGATTTATCGCTTTTTTATAGGTACGTACTTCCATGGCTTCTGCTCTGAAGAATTATCCAGTATAGTTCCTCCACTCACGGTTCCTAACAGAGAAAGTCATGGACAGGCCCCGAACTTCCCACTTTGTTCGTTCTTTTAGCCCTAGATTTTCTGGAATGTGGAACCTGCTGCCCGCGGAGGTCTTTCCTTCCCCCAAATCTTTAAGTATTTAAGTCCCGTGCTAACAAACTCCCTCTTACCTCGCTTAAGACACCCACGGTACGTTAGTATTTAGGCTTTTAGCCTTCGTGGTTTGTCCAAAGATAAAAAAAAAATTGGCCAGTTTTGTATTTAAAACACTAGTTTAAGAGAGACGACAAAAAACTACCGATAATTGGTAATACCTTATTTTTTATTTTTTGGTGACTTGACAGGCTTTACACTTATACGACTTATTTTCTTAGTCGCCAGACAGTTTTTACAATTGCAGGTGTTAAAACTGTTTGGCGACTGACGAAATATCTACTAATAGGTACCCAAGTAACATATTGGGGGCCGCACCGCAGTACCTCGTAAGTCGAAAAATATAAATTTTAGAGAACAGACAAAAAAACTGCTTAATACTATTATTGTGGAAAAAGTTTGCGTTATTTTTTAATAATAAAGGGTTTTTTTTATTAAGAGTGATAGTATTTCAAATAAAGATTTCTTGGTTTCTAATCTATTTATATTTTTTAATTTCTTGGTATTACTATATTAAGTATAGTGTCCAGTTTTATGATGCAGCGTATGATTCTCAATTAGTTGAAAGTACTGAAAAAATATTATTAAAGTGGTAACTCAGTTGTGGCTACTTAATGTTTATTCACCCGAGAATTGGTTCGCCATCATAGTACTCTGCGCAGGTTATACACCGGCGGATAACCTGCGCAGAGTACCGATGATGACGCCCAGTTTTTGAGTAAATAAACGGTAAATGGCCACAACTGAGCTACCATTTTGATAATATTTTTTTATTACTTCTGTTGGGGAATGATTTCCAAGAATGTAATCCTCTAAAAAGCATTTTTTTTAAACCAATTAAATTCATAATATAGTGTAAAAACACTCTTACCGTTATAGTGTAAAACACCCTTTACGTTCTAAACATTCCTTTATATTCGCCGTCGCGCCAATCGAGGAACGCGCCATCGCCACCGCGCTTGACCAAATAAGAAAATGCTTTTAGCTGCCAAGCGACGGCGCTCGCATGGGTCCACGATAGAAAGCTGGACTGGCGCGAGGTACGAGAAGGGAAAGACAGACAGCCGGAGGAATTAGTGGTGTGCATATTCGAAAGATTTCGATATTCGAATATTCGTATTCGGAAGATTTTAATATTCGAAAGATCTTTCGAAACATTTTATATTTCATTGAGAAAGATCTTTCGAAACATCTTTTAAAACATTTCATATTTCAATGCAAAAGATCTTTCGAAACATTTTATATTTCATTGCCAATAAGCTTTTATTCTGTCGAAATACCGATTGAAAGATTGTTGCTATTTGCGGCAACGAATTATTTCACGTTTTATTCCGAGTGTTTTCGAGTTTTGGCGCTATTTACCCATAAATATTACAGCTGATATTCTTTGTTTGTTTGATTACTAATGGTTTGGGGTATGTTTTACGGGTTGTCTGTATTAAACGTCTATATATAAATATCATTCATCATTCATTCGGTATCTTTCGTATTTGTGTTCGGTGTTTACGAATATAAATTCATGACTGATTGTTCATGAAATATTTCACGACGAAATACGAATATTCGGAAGAAATATTCGAAACTTTTCGAATATCTCGATGTTCGAATATCATTCAGAAGATCATTTGAAAGGTTCCAACACTAGCAGGAATCAGACAGTCGTTTAACAGAGTTCACAAAGCACGGAGTGTTTCGTTAAAATCCCTCTCGCAAATACTCTCTAGAAATCAATTGTGAAACACGCATTGGGTTGTTACCCGTAAAAGTATTTGAGTTATTTTTGCTTTAAAAGCATAAATATTAACTTAACTTAAATCTGCAAGTGTGGTTAAGTGTATTTTAGTTAAAATGTTTGTTAAATTGTTTTGGTTTTAAGTTAAAAGTTAAATAAATTGTTTTGTTATCAACAAGGGCTTTTCATTTATAAAAAGAATCTCGAACCAGCAAACCACCGCTATGGACCATGGTGGCACTACCGCGTTGTCTAAAAGGTGCTGTGAATTGCATAACTGCATATTTCAGTGCTTAGACAACGTTGACGGAACAGGGGGAACGATGGGTTAAACATCTAATAACCCGACATCCGCTGTACTCTGGTATTTGGGCATATACCTTCGTGGGATGTCAAAAAAAACAAAATGGATTACAGAAATTTTTAGGTTAAATTTTGCAGGTAAAAATAGTTTACTGTTTAAAAAGTATAGGGCAATAAAAACTGCTTATATACTATTAATTTGGTAAAGGGAGGGACAAGTTTGTGGATGGGTTTTTACGTAAAATTAACTTATGGTGAAGATGCATCATAAAACTGAATACTATACCAAATATTGTAACACCTAGAAATCAAAAATATATGGATTGGAAACCGAGAAATCTCTATTTGAAATACTATCGCTCTTATTGAAAGACCCTATAGAATAATCATTTCAATTTATGACGTGGTAAATTATTAGTAGGTACCCCAATTTTTGTCTTGTCTCAATTAGTTTGACGTAAACTATACCACGAGGGTTTAGTCAACAGCTGTGTGCTTAAAAACGTGTTGTGTGTAAAAGGGCTGTCGGCGAGTTTTTACGCTTATAGTGGACAAAGCGGTAGTATAATGAAGAGTTGTGATTATATCTTGCAATTAGGTTATTTTATAAATACCAGTGGCGGTATTTTGCTTGATTTTTTATAATTTCTGTCTTATTTACTGTCAAGTTAAATCTAAAATTTAAAATCTACAAATTGCGGGCGACACAAATTTATAAATTGCAAGCGGGGAATTGGGAAATCGTAAATTTCTCATGTTACAACAAAGAACAAAGAAATTGGAGTAGATTGTCTCAATTGACAGAGAACTTGTGATAGGAAGAGCTAAACGTTTTAGTATGAAATAACTGAGTTGCATTCAAGAAATAGTATTGTCTTTTAAGGCATGTGCTGTGTCTTAAACTTTTTAATTACTAAGTAAAAAACTTCTGTTTGCTTTATTTATATAACAGCATTTCGGTTAACCAATGGCGTAACAATGAAGCCTAGGACTTGTGTGCAATAATTTTGTCGGGCTCCATATGATATCGACGAATTGATTGTGGATCTAGGCTTAGGTCTCTCTTGTACAGCTTCATGGCTTTTGTGTAGTATTTCTATAGTGTACATGGGATGGGGAATTAGTCGACATCAGAAGGTATTTAAAGGTGTTATGTTTATTATCCTGAAAAAAAATTGAGAAGCACAAAAAAATAAAAAAATTGAACTACCGGGAAATTTTAAATAAAAAAAAGGATGTCCACTAATTAATGGTACACAGAAAACCCACAGATTCCTTATGCCAAAATATAAAAAATAAACCACAGATACCTATATCCAAAAGTTGATAAAAAGGGAGATACAGGTTGTCAAAGTAAAAAAATGGTTTTATTTATTTCGATAAGTTTTAAATATTTTAACAAAACTTAGTATCTAAAGGTTTTTTGACATGAGCTATTCAGATCTGATATTAATGCCTTTGCGTAAACCAGAAAAGACTGACTACACTATTTTATTTTTTCTAAAACGTCCCAACTTTTTGTGGTTCACTGTATGTACATATCTATATATCTTTGCGTAAACCAGAGAAGGCTGACTACACTAGCGTATTAGTTATAACTACAACTCACTTATGAGAAACCAATGAATTAATGTATTCTTTCATATACTTTTTGGTAGCACTACACCACTTAAATGCAAATATCTTGAAAACGGTTGCTCGGAGCCATTTTTACAAAGTATACTTTTTTGTGTAGATGGTACATACAAAGTAGCACAGAGAAGTTAGGACGTTTTAGAGAAATTTAAACAGTATAGCTAGCCTTCCCTAGTTTACACATAAAAATTCACCTTAGATCTGGATAGCTTATGTCAATGGTTGGATATGTTTAGTTAAATCCTAATATTATGACATAAGGAATCTGTAGTTTTTCTGTGTACTATTAATTAGCGGCGACCCTGTATTCAAATACAGTAATAGATGAAAGCAAAAATAGTTTTATTTTGTAAAATATTTTGTTGGTAATATTCATAGTTTATTTAAAACGGCTAAGTTTATTAAAAAAGTACAAAAAGTAAAAAGAGTTTCCTAACAGATAAGGCTTTCTAAATTTATATTTCTCGACGTCATTACGTCACTGCGCTCAAGTTGTTCTTTGATAAATAAGAACGATGGAGGTAGGCCTGTTGCACCACTTTCAGTAATTCTAAAAATATTCAAGTATATTTGGAAAATATATTTTTATGTTAGAAAAAATTCCGCAAAACTTTAATATTTTGGCTTTTTTTTAATAAAATTTAAAACTGTTTTTCTTTGACGTTTTTGCACCCCGATATCTCCTTAATAATAGACTTTTAACCCCATGTTAATTAAGCAAACTTCCCTTTAAATTTTGAATAAGGAATCAATTTTCAAAATTTTTCACAATTTCTTTTAAAACACCCTATATAAGTTAGACTATTGTTAATGAATGCGTATTTTTTACTTAAATTAAAAGTTTAATTTTTCGATGTTATAAATGAATGTAAATAAATTATTCAATTTTATTAATTGACCGTTTTTTTTTTTTGTCGCTTTATAACTTCAAATTACAAAAAAATATGCTATATTTAAAGCCTAAAAATGGCTGCTCCTATTAAAATGGTAATGTATTTATTACACAACATTTTTAGGGAGTTTATTTCAGCCAGTTAAACATTATGATGGGTTAAAGGTTTTATAATGTCTTTATGCACGGTAATTTTCAAAACAAGAAATTTTTACTGCTTCAATTATTTAAATAAACAAAGTCTTATACGAGGCGACCCAAAGACCTTAACGATATTATTTATTACTTATTAATTATTTATTATTAATTATTTATT